>BMAO01031629.1:0-23261 GCA_019973975.1 Trichonephila clavata
AAATAGAGAAGACTGTCGGGAAATTTCATATGGTGTTGTTTTAAGTATTGAAATATGGGTAAAAGTTTTTGATTAGGAAAAATTTTGATTGTCGGATATGTTCATTATTTCAAAATATGTCTATGCCTAAGAGTTAGTTGATATTGCAATGCATTTTTTTATAACCAATAAGGCCCAATTAAGAATCTCGAAATTTTCCGAAGACGAAGAAAGCTCATTTCTATTGATATTGTTTATTTAAAAGTAATTTTAAAAATGTACATTAAGGTTAATTTAAGCTATTTGTTTATTAAATAATTATGATATTAATATATATAATGTAATATTTTATATTATTGAGTAATGCGTCATAATACAAATGAATTTTATTTACACGATTCCTAAAATGCAAAGTATCAAGTTCATCCTGCCTTATTACTGATTTTAAAGATTAAATATAAATCTTTTCTTCAGAAATGGTAAATTCTACCAATAAAAAGATAGTGAAAAATAAATTTTTACTTATTTAAAATTTTACTGATGCTAGTAAATGATTTTTAAATATCACAGAAAGGGTTTAATTATATCATGTGTCATTTCGGAGAGAAAAAATTTTTAGTTTTGGAACAAAAGGGCCAATATGTGTGTTAAAATGCCATTAAATAAATATTTTGAGTATAACTCACATGGATCACAACCGAAACCCATTTGTGCTTCAGTTTTATATATACAAGCTAACAGCACATTCTAAAAAAAGTAATAAATATCATGTAATATAACTTAATTTTTAATTTAACATATTTATCACTTACAGGAAAAGGACTTTATTTTAAACGACATTATTCAATATAAAAATATCTGAATTTCTTACATTACATCTTGTATTAAACAAGCAAGAAGAAGGAGTGACTATTTTCAATAAAAATTAAAGTAATCATACGACCACGAGAATATTTCTTTGGATGGATTAGAAGAAATACACATATTTAAACCCTATTGTACTTTACATTTAACACATAATTCGCTATTCCCTAAATAAGTTAAAAACTCAATTTAAAGCTATTATTTAATTTCAAAATATTAAACACAACTTATATTGTTTGACTTGCACTTATTATTGTACAGAGGTTATTAAAGTAGTGTAAAATAATAGAACCTGTAAATAAAAGAGATACTTTTAATGCACTTCGTATAAGATTAAAATGCAATAACAGCTACCATTGTTTATTAACAGAAATGTATATTATTCTGTTGTATGTGGCAACTTTATTGAAGTTCTGTAAGTTTTGCAATTTTTTTTAAATGGGTAAAATGTTGAACCTCTTAAATTTTAAGAGACCAGATTGTAGAAGCCGTCTAGTTGGAGCAAGTGTGATCAAAACATCCCAACTTTTAGGCGTTTCTAGAGATGCGGTGTCTAAAGTCATGACAACATACACACAGCACGGCAAGATAACCACGGCAAAGCAAAATAGTGGACAGAAAGCGAAGCTTAGTGAAAGAAGTCGACGGTAATTGAAGCAGATTGTATTGTCTATAAAGCGAGCAATTGGAGCAAAAGTGACCTTACAGCTCGATCAGCATCTGGATTCTCCAGTGTCAATGATTACAGTAAGAAGGCACTTTCATAACAGAATATTTACAGCAGAGGAGGAACTCCCAAGCCACTTGTTACAGACGTTAATGCCAAATTTCGTCTACAGTGGTGTCATTCTCCTTCCAACTCTAAAGCATGGAAGGGATCTATCGTGATATGGAGAGTCGTGTCGTGGGTTTCTGCTGACCAATCATAGCCCTGAAAGAAGGATCACTGGGGAGTAATTTGAGCTAACCAGGTCCATCCTATGATGTAAACTTTTTTTCCATCAGGAACTGAAAATTTCCAGGATGATAATGCACCTATCTATGCAGTGAGATTTGTCCAATCATGATTTGATAAACACGAGGGATGAAAGTAACCATCTACCTTGACCCGCACAGTTACCTGACCTCACATATAATTGAATCGTTATGGTCTATTTTACTGTGTTCAATACGGAATCGATTCCTCAACCGGCATCTTTCACAATAATATATTCATGAAAAAATAGTACAATACTCCTCTAAACATTATTCAGCACCTGTATGAATCTATTTCTCGACGAATCTAATCTGCATTAAATGCCAAAAGGGGTGCTAGAAATACTAATAAATGGCTTTTCATAAATCTCAGGTATTTCCATTTTTTGATAACCACCTGAGCATTTTGATTTGATGTGTCTGTGTTAGTATTTCGCTATTTTTATTGTAAATAAAGTCGAATGTTTTACTTCATATGAACTCAGATAGGGAAGGTTGTAATTATCGGAGCTATACTAATGTTTATTTAAAAGGCGTTTTCAATCTAGAGTATATTAATTCAGATTTTTTAAATATGTGTATAAAAAGAGTGTGAAAACATTTTTTTGCAAAAATTTTATGAAGATGACTAAATTGGGGGGGAAATCAGACATAGAAAAAGGCATTTACGAGAATTTTATTCTTGTGCGTATTACTTATTTCTTATTGGCCATAGACTTCCCCATTATTCTTTTACTTTTTCCCCCCTATAAATACATATTCCCAATTACATTTGATAGAGTTAAAAACCATTTAAGAACAAATAAATTAAAGCATTTTAATATAAATATAAATTAGCTTGTGTGTATAAAATCAGCTAAAAGAGAGGAAAACAAAAACAAATATCATTAAATGTTTTAAAAAAACTTATCATTACGTAGAAGAAACTAACTCTGGAATCATTAAAGAAAAGTATAACAACCTTCAATTGATTAATAAAAATTTCCCGTTCTACTTCTCCAACCGATGAAAGTATTACATAGAAAAACGACCTTTAACAATGCCGTGAAGGGCAGAACTGTCATGAAAGACCGAACAAAACATTGTCTTTGCTTAAAAAATTGTTTGTTACTAATGATTTCAACTCTATTTGATTCTTACTTCAAAGCCTATTAAACTGCATTACGGAAAAAATAGAAGCACCGAATACTAATACATCTCCCTCTCTCTGTTTGGAAAAGAATAAAATATTACCACAGTAATAATATAAAGACATATACGCATTGGCAAATGACAAAAGGTTTTATGAGAGAAAAGCAGTCCAATATTTTCAGAAAAGAAATTAAGCCATTTATAATTCGACGTATGGAAGAGGTGTTTGGAGAGCATTTCTAAACGTTTAAGGTCTGAAATATTTTAGTGTAAGATTCCGTTTTTTAATGAATGAAAACAATGAAATCCCAAAGGAAGCCATTCATTACTCTTTTCTGATACTTTGAAGTGCCTCATGACCGTCCTCTTTATTTAGGTTTTAAAAGGATTTTGGTAAACTTTGAAAGGAGAGAGATGTTAAGAATAGAATTGAGACTATAAAAGACGCTATTCCCAACAAGAATGAAAGGATCTGCCAACCCAGTTAATATAAAAAAATGGGGGGGGGAGGTCTGTTAGCACACATTAACTATTTAGATTGACGGTGAGAGTCTCAAATGAGAAGGAATGGTGTTTGGGGATTTTTTTCCCACTCTTTTTTTTGGTTGAGAAGGATAAAAAAGTGGGACTTTTTCAGGCAGAGTTTTTCGTATTGCTTTCCTTTCTGAGGAATGATATACTCTCGTTAAGGACACTTCAATTAATAATCAAAAGGATAATATATTTTAATATATATTTAGTCTGAAAAATAGGCTTGAATTTCTAAATGTTGAAATGAAATTTCTTCTAAAAAGAAATTATCATAATCTATCCTAGATTTTATATAATGTAATTTTTTATAATTATTTCAATTAAGATTTTTAATAGAACTTCTGATCATTTAGATTAACTTCATAATTAACACAAGATTGCTATTGGAGGTTGAGAAGGGTAAAAAAGTTAGTGGGACTTTTCAGGCAGAGTTTTTCGTGTTGCTTTTCTTTCTGATGAATGATGGAATCTCGTTAAGGACACTTAAATTAATAATCAAAAGGATTAATAATTTTCAAATGTTTCTTAAGTAAAATAAACAACAAAATATTATTTTTCCTTCTTCTACTTTGTTTAAGTTGTTATTCCTCCATCATCACATTTCCATTTTAATCTATGATTTTTTTATGTAATATTTTTAATATATATTTAGTCTCAAATATAGGCTTGAATTTCTAGTTGTTGAAATGAAGTTTTCTAGAAAAAAGGTCCTAGATTGCATCCTATATTTAGGATAGATCCTAGATTTACCCTGAAATCTAAGATCTATCCTATATTTTATATGATGTAATTTTTTTGTATTTATTTCAATTATGATTTTTATTAAAACTTCTGCTCATTTAGATTAACTCTGGGCCGTCGGTAGCCTAGTGGTTAGAGCATCGGACTCCAGACCGGAAGGCCTGGGTTCGATGCCTGATGCCACCGAATGCCCGCCGAGTACAAAACGGAGAACGTGCTTGTTAAATCTGTGGGTCCGAACGGTGTCACCATCTATCGAGTTGCGTGAGCAAAAATCGCACTGTCACCTTCTTTGGGGGGTTCAAAGCTTAGGCTAACGACAGGCGTAAAATTCTAGCCCTGAGCCGCGATGAATTCGTGGACATTGTTCTGATGTTACTGTCGATCAGGTGGCATAAGCAACAGATGAACTCTATAATTAACAACAGGATTGCTGTTGGAGGTTGAGAAGAGTGAAAAAGTGAGAGGGACCTTTTCAGGCTGAGTTTTTCGTGTTGCTTTTCTTTCTGAAGAATGATGTAGTCTCGTTATGGACACTTCAATTAATAATCAAAAGGATAATAATTTTCAATTGTTTCTGTTTTTATCAGAGCAAAACAAACAACAAAATATTAATTTTCCATTCTTCTACTTTGTTTAAGTTGTTATTCCTCCATCATTACATTTCCATTTTAATCTATGATTTTTATTCAATATTTTAATATATATCTATCCTGATAAATAGACTTGAACTTCTAGTTGTTGAAAGAAAGTTTTTTGTAAAGAGGTCCTAGATTTTATTCTGATTTAGGATAGATCCTAGATTTATCCCTAAATCTGGGATTTATCCTAGATTTTATGTAATGTAATTTTAATGTAGTTATTTCAATAATGATTTTTATCAAAACTTCCATTTTTCAATTAGATTAACTCCATAATTAACACAAATAGTTCCCCTTTAAAACGCCATAATCGCTAAGATTTTTTGTTTGTCTTTGCTTAACAAATTGATTGATTTAAAAGAAATCCCAATTAGCAGGATATAAAAATTGAAAGTTACAAAGGTTGTAAATAGTAATAAATAAATATTTGAACAAGACAATATTAACTTTTTATACAAATATATTTCCTAAATAGTAAGCATTTTCTTTTGGTAGGATTTACAATAATACTTCAAAATAAACCTATACAAAAAGGAAATGACACTAATTTTTTAACAGAACTTAATGATAGACATTATAATGAGATAAACCTTTTCCATGACAACACGAGTAGTTCGTTTCTAATTGTTAAGCAGTTTGTAAAAATATGTTAATTTTTTCCAATTTTCGTGCCGTGGTCTCAGATTCGAGTTTCGGATCCGATACTGATCCCGATCCGTGGACGTTTACTCATCTGCAGTTGGTAACACGTTAAATGTGAATGATTACGTCTAATATATATACACTCAAAAGCCAAAACATAATGACCACCTGTCAATAACGAGTTGCCCCACCTTTGGCGAGCAACACAGCTTCACCCGCCTCGGTATGGATGCCACAAGTCCTTGGTAGATGGCCGGAGATAGAATGTACCAGATGTTTAAGCAACGGTCATGCAAATCCGAGATATTGAGAATTGGTGATTCTTGAACTCTGAGCTGCAGTCCCATGACATCCCAAATGTGTTCTATCGGATTAAGATCCGGTGAGTTAGGCGTCTAGGACATTAACTTTAATTCAGCATCATATTCCTGGAACCACCCCAAAACAATTTTAGAATTGTGACACGGGGCGTTGTCCTGTTGAAACCTTCCATATCCAGCTGGAAAAAACAGAGGCCATATAAGGGTACAACTGGTCCACAATGATGTTCAGATACCCTGTATCATGCATATATGGTCTGCTTTACCACAACAACGGGTCCCAGAGACGCCTAAGAGAACGTCCCCCAAATCATAATACCACCACCACCAGCCTGTGTATGACCTACTGTACATTGAGGGAGTAACTGTTCACCTGGAAGACGGCGTACCCTGATACGGCCATCGGCATGATGAATGAGAAACCGTGATTCATCTGACCAGGTACGCAACTCTCTCCCACTGATCCATGGACCAGTCACGATGTTCCCGGGCCCAGCGCAGGCGCAGTTGGCGATGACGCTTGGTCAGCAAAGGCACACGAGGAGGACGTTTGCTACGTAGCCCTATATCCAACAGTGTCCGCTGAACAGTGTGATCCGATACTGTTCTACTTAGCCCTTCATTGTATTGGGCTGTCAGCTGAGTCACTGTATGGCTCCACTTTGTCTCCCGATGCGAGACAGTTTCCGACGACGTTTTGCTTTGATAGTTGTGGACTTCCAACACCATATCATCTACTGCTGGTTTACCGTCATTTATCCGTTTTACATAAGTTCTAACAACTGTAGATCGCGAACAACTCAAGAGTCGTGCAGTTTCGGAATACTTTTTCCGGCCTTCGAGCCATTACAATCTGCCCTCTATCAAAATCGTTTAGGTCCGCAGCCTTTCCCATCACACACAGAAGTAAGTGAAAGAATGATTCTTCAGACTCCCCAGCAGCAGTTAAATACCACTTCCACCTGATCACGTGCCTTCTACGTCCTCCATTAGATTCATTCCAAAATGTAGGGGTGGTCATAATGTTTGGCTCTTGAGTGTACAACTGCAGGTTACAAACGGGGTATAGATGTTTTTGTGTTCGAGTGATATGCGTATCCACAAGATCAGGTTCGAATTATTATTTCTTTAAGGTTTTTAAATGAAGTGTATTCTTACGTTTACTACAATAGGTAGTGACATGTTTTTGATCCTGAATAAACTACTTTTAAAATCCTGATCACGTAATTAAACATGCCACCTCTACGATTACTCTCTTAGAAAACCATTATAAAATAATTTCAATGTGGTTGTATCCCTTTAAAAATTATTTTTGCAGAATTTCTATAATTAAAAATATAATTAAGTCTGATATCAACACTTCTAGATATATTTCTTTGAGAAAAAAATAAAATATTAAATTATATCTTTAACTTCACTTTTTATAAAAAAAACTTTAAAAAAAAAAACAATTTCTTTAAGCTTAAAATTCAAGTGAAATATGCGTTACAAAGGTAAACGGTACTTGGTACAAGACAATTTCTATTTACCCATCAAAGAAGTTAAAATAGAATTAAAAAAATTAAATTAAATTTATATAATTCGTAATATGTAAGAAAAAGATCTATAATTATTTTTGTCCTTAATTAATTTCTTTTTATAAATTGATAATGATTAAAACGGAAAAGTAATGAAAAGGTTCTTAAGCATTAACGAACAGTATTGGTAACTCTTTTTATGTAAAAAAAAATATATTTCTGAAACTAGTTCGTAAGTAGATTCACGAAAGTTTCTTAGAAAAAAACTTAAAAACTTAAATGATAAAGAGAAATTACGCGTTTTTAATGAAGTAGCTTGTTGATTGTCTCTTATTTAGCAAAATGTGTAAAGATCCCCTTAGGCAGTTTAAAGCAAACAATTAAAAAAAAAGAATATATGAAAAAAATATTTTTTTTTCTTAATAATATTTATTTGTATTCATTATAAAAAATTAATAGAGAAAAAATTGTTTTCAGCAACCACTCGAATGCATGTTAAGTAGAATGCATTTTCTTTTTCTTTAAGTTATAATTTATTAAATATTTTGTGCTGAAATTAATCGTTTGCTTAGCGTAATTCTGTTCTTTCTAGAAGTCACGTTAACTTCTTCAGTTTTTTTTTTTCATTTAGTCAGAAGAATTAGTTACGTAAACTTTATTTAAATAATTCTTCAATAAATTTAAGTTTAATAAAAAATATTTTAAGAAATATAAGTAAAAATGTGTGTATTATTTAATGAAGAAAGGAAACTTTACTTTAAAAAACTGAAATAATATTGAAATGACCGATAGTTAGTAGTTAGTATATTTTTCTCTAAATAGAGATTATATTTTACTTTAAGACTTATATATATATATATATACTAGCTGACCCGGCCACGCGTTGCTGTGGCTTTGTTTTAATACGTTAGTTCAATATTATTCTAAGCTATTCAATGCAGTAAAATTAATCTTCGTTTATAATTTTGGAGTGTTGAAATAAAATATAAAACAACAAATTATTTTAATTTTGCATTTCCTTCATCCCCTATTTGAGTGTAGTATGATGCATGAATTACTAACGAAGTCGTTAAGTAACAACATATGAAGATTTAATTTTATAAATGTGGTGAATAACGTTGAGTCTTTGCAATTTTTAAAATTATTTTTATCATTTTAAAGTATAACAAATAATAATTTTATACAACTAATCACTAATCGGTGCACAATATTTTTCCGTAACCCGTATTTTGCTAACTCAAATAGATTCAACGGTTTCCGCACACGTGAGCATGTAACATCTAGTTGTCCATTCGAGAAACATGGATTTTCAAAGTCAAAGTATCAAATGAATATTGTTCGGTTCAGATTCATTTATGGTCATCGCGAAAGCCAAACGAATCGGAATTGAAGCCTTTTGAATGGTATTAGAGATTCTGACGGTATCAGTGGAATACGTGGCAACAAATTCCGTAGTAGCAGAACCGAATTTTCGTTCAAACTTTAGAGTCAAAATGTTTGCATCAAGAAGTTCCCGGTATAATGTTTTGATGATCAAACATGCACCGTTGCATTATCAAGGTGAATTTAAGTCACGCAGATAATAACCAGGGAACCAACCGAAGATTATGTGGTGACATTCCTGATATATCTGGAGAATTCAAAAACTCGGTTGAAAAATTTGCGGTTTTGTTTTCATCAACAGTAGTATCGATTGGTTTAAAAAACGTTGGATCAACTGGCAACAACCCTGTGTCTGAAAGTTTATTTCATCGCAATATCAACATTTTTTCTGATTAAGTAACAGGATTACAGAGGCAATAATTATCAAGATAATAATACAGTATATCCGGAAAGACACTCTCAATCAATTCCTTTTTGCCTAAAGAACATTACAGAAATCGTCTGGGTATACCATGCATTATGTATTGGGATGAAGTCCTACTTTACCGTTTCCGATATTCAGTAGTTGGTTAGGAATTATATGCTCAGATTGATCGTCTTGCAAATGTACTCGCGTATTTATGGTCAGTCGAAGTGTTTCCACGTTTCGCCATCAAAACGATTGTTTTAAACAGGCGTTAATCTCGTGAGCAAAAAAAGAGTGTGTAATGGCTGTTAATACCTGTCGGAAATCACCAGACAGTAATACAACAGCAACACCGAATATTCTCTCGTTGCCATTTAAATCTTACAAAGCTCTAGGCAATGCTTTCAGTGAATTTTTATGGGTCATGGTACACTTATCCCTGATCATGACTGAATTCATTTGCAATACTCTAGCCGATCCACCACTCTTTTTTTCAATGGTACACATTGCATCTTGTATTTTATGAATGTCCAATGGCAGCTGTGCAGTTTTTAAGCCATCTAACACAGTTACCACCATGCCCGAAGATGCAATTTCCTATTGCAATCATATTTTCGCACGACTGCACCTGAAAGTTTAGTTGCTACAGGGAATAAAAATCCGGAGGTGGAACTCGAACACAAAGCCATTTGACCTCATTCCAGCAATATCCAGAAAATTTTCGGAAGCTTTTGAAATCCGTATCCAGATTCTCCTTCCCACCCCGAGAAGTACTCGGTGCCCACTTTCGACGCTCTTGCTCCTGTAAGTTCAGTCTCTGAAGGGGGACATTACGGTCGGTCGGCATTATCCGGCAAAGTTACGGGAGCATCTAAAATCCCATTTCACGTTATTTTTGTTTCCCATCCAGAAAAACTCCAGGAAAGAATTTCTCTCTCCTCAAGAATTTTAATCAAGCTTTTTCCACAGTTCGTGCAGAGTACTTTCGTCTGGCATTATTTGACGTAGATATGAGATTACATTGAATTGGATTGAGAATATTCCGATCGGCAGTTCCGAAATACAATCAAGATCCACTTTTTGCGTCTCTATGTCGGCAGTGGCCGTGGTAGCCAAGTTTTCAAGGCATCAGATCATGGCTAGCATGTCATGAGTTCGATTACAGTACCACTGAAGACCTGCCGTGTAGGGGGGCGATGCACGTTAAATCTATCGAGAGCTCAAACGTCCTCCCGTTGGTGTGGTGTGGTAGTTAGGAGAGGGTATGCCAGCTCAGGTGTCGTCCGCGTCACCTGACCATGGTTCCAAATTACGCGGATCGTCGCCAAAAGCCCTTGTGTTGCTAATCAGTGCAACGTTAATATTCTCTCACTCTCACTCACTCACTGTGAGGGTAGTTGTTTCCCGAATGATCGGTTGTAGCTCTAAACCCTCTTCGGCTGAACTCGGTTCCTCTGGGCATTCATCATCATCATCATCACTTTATTTACGTCGGCAAGATAGGCGGTACTGCTGTCCAAGAATATTCCGATCCCCCAGCATTATCTGGCAAAAATACAGGAATTTCTGTCTTTCGATTTCAGACTCGCTTAAACCATCTCAAATTACACCAGGAATACTCTTTTCTCGCGCCAAGACTTTAAGGGTGAGCTCCTGCCCCGGTTTGCGTAAAAGACGGTCATCCTGAATTATCCGGCAAAGTTACTGTTATTTCTCAGATTGAATATCTCAGATTCGGATTAGCCGTTTTGAATTACACCAGGGACCAAGTTTTCATGATCTAAGGTTTTTAAGGCAAGTCCCTGCTACGGTGTATCCAAAATATGGTCGACTGGTATTATCCGACAAAGTTATCGAAACTCCTAAAATTCAATTTTTGATTCTCATTTCACACTCCAAAATGCACATGGAGCTGACTTTTGATGCTCCAGCTCGAGCAAGTTCAGTCGCTAGAGAGAATGAAAATCCGGACGTTGGACTCGAATCATTTGCCTTTTCTCCCAATTCAGACAATATCCGGCAAGTTTAGTGAAGTTTCTGAAATATAATTTCAAATTATCGTTTCCCGCCCCTAGATACAACTGGAAATTACTTTTGTTCCCCTGTGCCGGCAAGTTCAGT
Organism: Trichonephila clavata; assembly: GCA_019973975.1. NCBI lineage: Eukaryota > Metazoa > Arthropoda > Arachnida > Araneae > Nephilidae > Trichonephila > Trichonephila clavata. Next base: position 11,252 of record BMAO01031629.1, read on the forward strand.
CCCTGGAAGGAGCATTAGGGTCGTCCGGCATTTCCTGGCAAAGTTACAGGAATTTCTAAACTTCGATTTCAAACTCTCGTTCACCATCCCGAATTACAACAGAAACGCACTTTTCCTGCACCAAGGCATTAAGCGTAAGCTCTTACCACGGCTTGCGTAATAAATGGTCTTCCTGAATTATCCGGCGTAGTTACAGTTATTTCTCAGATTGGATATCAGATTCGGATTATTCATTTTGAAGTACGCCAGGGTCCAAGTTTTCCCGATTCAAGGCTTTTAATGTAAGCCCCTGTTATATTGTGTCTAAAATACGGTCGGCTGGCTTTATCCGACAAAGTTACGGTTATTTTTGGAATTTGACTCGAAAATCAGATTCCACTCCCCGAAATACGCCAGGCACTTAATTTTCATGCGTTTTGGTTGGCAATATCTGCTTCCACAGACACATGAGCAATGCCACATTTTGCGATTATTCCCATAGGGAAATCTGGCAAAGTTTTTTTCCGGATTCTTTGCATTTCCGGCAATAAAAAAATTATGGCGTGATTAATTGAAATAAAAACCATCCTATGTTTTAAGTTGGACGAAATGACATACAGTATGCAAAGTTATGTTATGATCGGTTGAGTAGTTTCGGTATCCATTGCGGACAAACACTGTGACACGTATATTTTATATATAAAGATATATATATGGCCGTGCGTTCGCACGTGTACAATGATCAGTTATATATAATCATGCATACATAATTTTCTTATCAAAATGGAACACAATTAGCATGCCTTGTACAGAAGAAAATTAATCTTTAGATCACTTGACAAGACAGATGCTCATAAATCTGCATGAAATAATAGAGATAAAATTAGGTTCATAATACATTAAAATTCCATATCTGACATTTAAAGTAAATAACTTTGACAGTTAAATTTCCTCAACCAATATTGAATCACTTATCCTTTACAATATGTTAGACATAAAATAGATTATTGTATGTCAAAAACTAATATTCTTCAATTATCTAATAGAAAGTTGAACTTGGAATTTAGCATTCAAGAGATTTCTAGTTATTTAATACATTTTAGGCTTATTGAAACTGGATCGTTAACTGCATTAATGATTTTTTTCTTTAATTATGGATAGTTAAAATAAGAAAAATGTGTTTTCTACCATATGAGGAAGATATTTTCAACTCACATATTTGATTCCATAGCACACATTATTAATGACCGTAAAACATGGCAGGTAATGTTCATATGGCATATGACTCTGGCATATGACTTCATGGCATATGACTCTGTAACATATGTCTCATTGATGATTATGTAATAAAACTCTCAAACGCTCACCAAATCTTCTCAGGTTAAGCGTATTACGTTTTTCTGGAGCAATTAATTTTTATTCGTAATTTGTATTATGAAAAATGAGGTGTATTTATAATAAATCGTTTATATATATATTTTTTTCATTTTGCGGTATTTTTTCATGTATAACTTATCTGAAACTTTAGGTTAGATGAAGTGAATTTGTAACTTGATCTATTTCAAGCTCACCAATATTAAGACCAGTCAGTAGGGTAAAAACCTTCGGGAATTCGATTTTGAGTTTTTGATATTTATAAAATCCCCAAATCAGGACCTTTCCAATGATATAACATACTTGCCATTTTTTTAATTAGAAGTATGTTAAAATGATTTTTTTTAAATAATTACCTTATGAGCCACGCCCCCTTTGACAGATAGAATTGTAAACATTGACTTTTTAAATCTGAGGCTCTTCTAAAGCCACTATCTGTTTTATTTATTCATATGCAATTAACTGTAGAATGACTGTAAGCGTAACTGTTAGGATTGTTTACCTATTTTAGAGCACATACGCGTTTATCGTGTTAGCATTTTTAAGATTTCAATATATAAAATTTCTGTTTCAATAATTTGAATATTTAGTTACTTAATATGCCGAGATCGAAAAAATTATTTTTTTATGAAACGTAGAGTTACGTTTTATGAAGGTAGGAATACTCTAAATCATTTAAACCTTTCTTCAAAAAATAATAATGTGAAACCTCAAGCTCGACATGCACATGACTCAAAGGAGTCATGAGCAAAAGAAATGAAAATTCCCAATTTGAAAGAGAGTTTTTCTTCTTATTATTATTATGCTATCATTAATTTGAATATTCTTGCATTTGTTTTTAAGAATGAAGTTCACTGTAAAATGTGTAACAGTGGTTTAGACATGAAAGTTTTAAAAGGTAAGTCTGAACTGGCTATTACGTTTATCCTGAAAAATATGCTTTACATATCGTGTAGAGTCCTTTTCTTCAAATTTTCATGAAGGAACGTAAATTGCTACATTAAATACCAGGTTTGTATATGCTACGTGTTCCATTGGAAGAGGTGCAGAAGCTGGGAGAATATTTTGAGGCATAATTAATGTTCCCCAACCACTTACAATGTTTTCTCCTTATGGTAAGCAAATCTTAAATGCTGCAAAACTAGTTTAAGAGGACTCCATTTAAAATTCTGCGAAGGAAGCTATTTGTTGAAATGAAGGTAATAATATTATGGTAACAGTAAATGGGACACATCATTGAACGATGCAGTTACTGTGACCGGCATTGATACAAGTAAAGTGATAGATGTCGATATTCTTTCCAAATATTGTATATGTAAGAAATGGACGCATAAAAACAAGGTTTTTGTCCTGTCGGTGAAGATTCATGATGTGGATATAAAAAGGCTGAAGTATCGGGTAAGTCTTGCAAACATAAAAATAGTCTTCCGGTCGCTGTTGTAGAAGCAATGCATCCAATATTTAGAAGTCTTTCCCATCCTGATTTGTTGAAAAACATTTTGCATCGGAAAACACAAAAACCGAATGAAAGTTTTCATAATTTCATTTGGTCACGCGTTTCAAAGACAACATTTGTACAGATTGAAACACTTTCACTTGGTGTTTATGATACTGTTTGTTCCTTTAATGATGGTAATGTATCCAAATTAAAAATGCTTCAGAAAATGGGAGTAGAACGTGGAGAATATTCGGTAAGTGTCATGAAAAGTCTCCATAGGGAAAGTTAATGAAAGCAATCTATGCTTTTTCTGGACAATCGAAGAAAATTAGAGAAGATAAAAGAAGAAAATAATATTAAGAAAAATAAGGTAAAAACTGGCTATAGTGCAGATTCTTTTTGATGTGGTAACATTTTATACAAAAGCTACTGTTTTCTATAAATTATGTTTTTTAAATTGTGTGTTCTTTTTTCTATAAATCTACTGTATTCATGAACTGGAAATTTTTATTTTACATTTCATATATATTCTTGTGTATTCTGAAGAGAAATGTTTGAAATATTCCTCAGACATTTAGCTAAAAAGCATATGTCGTAACTCAGAAAAGGAAAATTTTAATTAAATTCATTTTTGTACTCTGCAGAAATTATATTTTTAAACAGGCTAGAGTCAATTTTTTAAAAAAAAATTCCACTTCTATATAAAGATAAATATTTATTTAATGCACACACACACACATTTTTAAGCTTTAGTGTTCAATAGTTTCTTAGTAAAAGGTACATAAATATATCTCAAAATGCGTTGCATGAATCTTGTTATATACAAAAAAATACATAAATTTCAATGTTTAAAAACATAAAAACAGTTTTCTTGTTATTTTGGATACTATTTATGTAATATTTAAAGAAATTTTTTAATTCTGATGCTTTAAGAAATTGTGTTTGCATGTGAATATATAAAACACTAATGAAACTTTTCGAAATGTCACATAATTATGTATTACTGTCTTATAAAGATTATATTTTTTAATTTGTGTCTTCTTTTTTCTATAAATCTATTGTATGCATGAACTGGAAATTTTTTATTTTATATTTCATACATATTGTGTATACTGAAGTGAAATTTTTTAGATATTCCTCAGACATTTAGCTAAAAAGCAGATGCCGTAACATCGAAAAGGAAAATTTTTATAAAATTCATTATTCTACTCTGCAAAAATTACATTTTCAAACAGGCTGATCAATTTTTAACACCCTTTTATAAGCTTCAATTGCATGTAATGGAATCTTTGAATTTAATTTTTACCCACTTTAAGAGGTCAGATTAATTCGAAATTTTGCTCACTTGTCCAGGACCGATGACAATACAATAATTTAATAATTTTGTTCCATTGTCCTAATCAGGATCATCAGGATTAACAATTTCCAATTTTCAGATCCCATCCCGATCTGGTGACTATTTAGATCCATTTCCAGATTTGGCGATTAAAAGATTAAACTACAAATTAGTTCGATTAACAATAAAAATGTGTTTTTTTTTAGTTTTTTAAACTATAATTTAATTATGATTTTTTTAAAAAAAATTCACTTCTGTGTAAAGATAAATGCTTGTTTAATGCACACACAAATTTTTAAGCTTTAGTGTTCAATAGTTTCTTAGTAAAAAGTACATAAATGTACCTCAAAATGCAATGCCCTTTTTTCGTTGCACGAAACTTGCTACATACCAAAAAATACACAAATTTTATGTTTAAAAACATAAAATCAGTTTTCCTGTTGTTGTTTTGGATACCATTTATGTAATATTTTAAGAATCCTTTTAATTCTGATACTTTAAGAAATTGTGTTTACATGTGAATTTATAAAACACTAATGAAACTTTTCGAAATGTCGTATAATGATGTATTACCAAAGCCATATTTTCATGTATTGACACATTTTCACATGGTATTTATGATGCTTATAGTCAACTTGGATGGACAGTAATGTATCAGAACAGAAAATTCTTTAAAAATTGATGCATTATTTGAGAAAAAATTATGCAAATGCTATAAAATATCTCGATAGATTAAAAGTGAAAAAGCTATATATGTATTTTCTGAGAAATCTAAGTAAAAGAAATAAGTAAAAAGTCTTAAAAGTTATTAAGAATAAGCTAATATTTAAGAAAATAGTGCAAATACAGATTGTAATTCGTAATTTTTTTGATGAATGACATTTTATAATAAAAATGCAATTTCTCAAAACGGTTTTTTTGAAAAATGCGTTTACCTTTTTCTCAGAACCTATTCAACGAAAGCACTTGCAATCTTCACTGAATATTACTGATATATAGCTATATATACTGAAGTGAGCTTTTATGAATATTCTCATAATATTTTTGTAAAAGTCAGTTATCGTGAAAAAAATAACATTTTTCTAAAAATTCATAGTGATACTGTTACGATGCACACCACACATGTTTTTGAAAAAAAAACTAAATTATATATTTTTAAAAGCTTCACTTCAGTATAAATAAAAAAGTCTAATTAATATACAGATAAATTTAAGTCTATACATTTAATTTGTTTCTGAGAAAAAGGTACATATAAATGCTCAATTTAACATTGTCGGTATAGGGGGGTACCGACTAACCTTAATTTACTGTATTCTTTGGTTTTTCAGTTTCCTCGATATGTTTGTATACGATACTGAAATTTACTTTGGGGATGTCAATGTGATAAAATAATTGATGCTGCATTTACATTAACTAATAAAATCAAATATTTTTTACACAACCTCTGACAATGAAATGCGGTGAATGAAGTCAGAATGGCCGTTCTAGAAAATCTGGAGGAAAAAACCCTGCAAATGTGTAGCGGCAGGTATTGACTATCAGTTGAGATTGATTTGCGTTCCTTGTAAGATTTTTTTTACAAAATGATTCTTTAATACGATGGTTCTTAACTGAGAACCGAAAAATGAATGAACAAAAGATTAACTTAATGCTTTGTTTTAAGCTTAGGAATACAAAAAAGGAGTGGTGTCTTGTACAAGTGGTTTGCCTGCTTTCGAAAAGCAGGGAAAGTTTATCTGAAATTCCCGAAGCAGAAGGCTAGTGCCCTCCGTCGGTTGCGAAGACATTGAGAAAGTAAGGAAATTAATCATTAAATATCTTCAATTAAATGTGCGCATGATAACTGATGAACTGCAGATTAATCGTGAATCCGTGTGACAAATCGTTACCCTAAATTTAGGTATCAGAAAACGTATTATCAATTTTGTCGATATTCCTAATATCCAGCAAAACATAACGTGACTTTTGAACTCCATCCGAAAAGAAGACTTCTAGCAAAGTTTCTAGGACATGTATAGCAGATTACCGCGGTGCTTAGTTATGAGAGGTGAGTATTTCAAAGGACAGTAAGATAACTTTCGTTAATATTTCATCTACGTTAATGTTACATGACTATTTACCGAACTTTATTGTCAGAGGTTGTAGTTCCTGGCATTTAAATCTTTGAATTATTCTTGTTTTTATGAAATGTTTCTCATTAAAATATTTAAAACTACACTATTGAATTTATGAGAACAATTATTTGTTTAAACGTGTAATATGAAACTTTTTATTTTACTTCGACAAATACGAACTTTAAATACTGTTTAGGACTCATAAGAGGAACATTCCGATACTTAAAAATTTTATTGTCATAATTATGCAGCTTAAAATGTAAGCTGCACATTTTGAATAAATCGTTAGGTTCTTCTTTATGTGTTTGAGTTGTTCAAATAAATCAGTACAACGCTTAGGTGTGATTTTTTTTTCTTTTGTGCATGGTAATTTTGAAAAAAAAAGAGGAAAAAAAAGGACACACGTTAACCATTTACAAAAATCTCTCAATGAACCCTAATTTGTTTTTAAAGCTGTGTGGATTGAAAAAACAACTTGTATTAAAATATTACAATAAATTAATAACTCTAAAATAAAATTAATAATTTTAATACAATAATTTAAAAAATACATTAAAATATTCCAAAAATGTTCAGTGCAAAAATAAAATTTCTTCTAATTTGGAAGTATTATTTCTTGGCATTAATTTTAAGGTAACAAAATAGAAAAGAGAGATAATTCGTCCAGGCATATACAGGGTTATCAAGAATTATTGACCCGATTGTAAAAGTTAATAATTTCTAGACGAATAAACAAAAAAGTATAATTAAGATGTTATTGTAAAGATATAATATGAAATTATTTTCGTACGTAACGTTTTTTGACGTAAAATGTGTTTTCACAAGTGTTCAATGTGATTTCCTTTTGTCGTCCGTATAATATCACTGCGATATTGCAATTCTTGCCAAACACGTTGTAATGTTTAAGTGTTAATTGTTGTACAGCATCACAAATGCTTTGCTGAAGTTCGGGCAAATTTGCAGGCAATGGTAGCACAAACACCAGATCTTTCACATATCCCCAAAGGAAAAAGTCACATGATTACTGATAAACGTTTTGCAAACGAGAACAAACAAATTGCCTTCTCCTTCTGCGATGCCATTTCCACTTTTTTTCACAGTTTCAAAATCTCCTTGCTTACAAAATTGCTTCCAATTATTAAACAAAAATAATGTTACAAACTCAAAATTTCGTACTGTATCTTTACAATGACATGTTAATTATCATTTTCTGTTTATTCATCTAGGAATTATTAAATTTTGTAATCGGGTCATTCATTCCTGATAACCCTGTGTATTAGGAAAAGGTATTGATGTTGACGCTAATATTGGGGCACGCTAGAAATTTATTTTAAAAAATGAGACTTAATAGAGGTTTTAGAATACTATTCAGCAGGAACCATTGTTACTGAGAATAATGACAGTGTTTACCGATAGCTCTGAAGTTGATAACAATCCTAATTCAAATACTTTGTTCCTTTGATAAGTCTCCCTATAAAGCTTCCTTTTATGTAACAAAATAGGTAGCGAAGTAATTTCTAAAGTTATAAAAGGATGGCTTAAGAGTTCCAAAATTTTTAACTCTTCAAGGAATTCTTAGCAATCAAGCATTTCAGTAGTAAGTAGTTTTTCTTATATAGGGAACTGCTTTCATAACTGTAAACTATGTGAAGATATCTACAGGTTTTTTTTTATTTTTCTGAAATAGGGACATTAAAAATAAGTTATTGCGTGTAATTTGCGTATTGATATATGGTGGTGAGAAATGTCATGGGAAATTTAAAAATTCCATATATTTATTATGACAGCATGTCTCTTATTTTCCTATTATCTCAAAAACATATGGGATATGACATATTTTGCAACCTAATTGTGATAATATTTAAAAACGAACAAGCTTACTTTTAGGAACTATTTCTTCATTATACACATGCTCAGATTTCTTACTAATAATTGTATTATTATTAATTTTAATAATTTTATTTTCTAGTTTATACTTACTTTTCTTCTTGTACAATTTTTTTTCAAATTTGCACAACAGGGAGTCTTTCAATTCACACAAGGATTATGGAATTGGGTTTGTTTTGATATAAGTTTGAGCGGTTTCACTTACTAACTTCGTTAATAAAAAAAGTTTTTTTTTCTCGGTTACTTCTAAGAAATCACATGAGGCTTCAAAGTTATCCAGAAAATTATCGATTTGAGTTTCCAAATTATAATTGTCGATAAAAATTTCTACATCTTTAAAACGTGCATCGCTTGTTATTGTTGTAATATTTTTAGCTGGTTTTTCTTTCAAAGGAAATGGTTTATTCATCTCTACGGTCTTTTTATCCTTCCCACTTTTTCCATCCTCCATCATCTCCATATTTAAATTTTAATTTCAAATATTCCAGTTCCGCTAAAGGTAAAAGACATCTTTGTTGGAGCGCCCTGTTCCTTCTTGTCGTCGGCGTGGATTCCCTTCCCCTCCCCCACCGTAGAGGCTTTCTTGCGCTCAGGTAACTCTGGTCAGAGAGAAACAGCATTCCGTAGAGTAACATGAATGTTCTATTCAAAGATTTTTGTGACATTTGACATACTTGTGGTTGGTTTTTTTAAATGTTTTGCTTTTACAAACAAATTTAGCAAAAAAAATTTTAATTTATTTTCAGCAACAGGATCCTGTTGATTTCAATCTGCGATACTTCAACACAGCATCGAGAACGTTTTGCAAAACACAGAGTTTATTCATCCAGGGATCTACACATCCTTTCGTAGAGAGAAACGAACACCAAGTGAGAGAGAAAGACCGATTGGATTTCAATATTTATTAATTTGGCAGTATACTTATTTGTAGAATTGCTAAATAACACTTTTTAGTTTATGTTTTCGATTGGAATGTACATCACCGAAGCTTTTATATGAAGATCATAAAACTTAATGAGCTGGGGTTGAAATTGTTATGTTTAGAATATCTTTTCATAAAAATAATTAGGTGTTTAGTAAACACTAGAATATGTTATAGAAAATAAAAGTTAAATGGTAAAAAGAGATTTTGTTCTAAATTTATGTTGTTTATCCTAAGTTAATAAGTGTGCGTGCGTGTGCTGCGTGGGTGTGTGGCGTGTGTGTTGTGTTAGTGTGTGTGTGGTGTGTGGTGTGTGTTAGCGTATGCGTGTTAAAATTCTCCTTATTTTTCAAAAAAGTATATTTAATAGTATTTACAGTACTCTTAGTTTAGTTTTTATCATCATAAATAGTTTGTTGTTATCAGACAGCAAAAAACGGTTGCATATGCGCAAATTAAATTAAGTTATAAAATTTTACTTCTGTAATTAAATGAAATGTTTTACCATATTACCGCAAGAGGATTCAATAATTCTGTTTACGCATGGAAAAATTAGTTTGCTGAGGAAAACGTAAGCACAAAAAAATTTGTTTAATCAACTTAATGATCGAATAAAGGGGGGGATGCTAAAAAAGCGTTACTTTAATTACATAACGAATCCATGTCCTTCAGGATTAAAAAAAAATATTTCTTTAAAAATTCATTTTTTTTATTAAGAAAATATTTCTGTATACATAATAAAAACTTTCGAAGAATATATATACGTTGTTTTACCTATGTATGTACATAGAAATGTTTCTAATCATTTCGTTTTTCTGAAGTGAATCGCAAAAATACTAGTTTTTCTCTATGTCAATAATCCTGAAATAGTACAGAAAAAGCTAACACTAGCAGCAATTCTAGACAACAGAGAAAAATGTTGATTGTATTAGTAACAAATTAAGTAATTATTGCTGAATTTTTGGAAGAATGCATTCAGATGGGAAAACATTTTGGCTTTCAGTTGATTGTTGATTCTAGCCGATTTGACCTGAGTGTAGTAGTGTGTTTTGAGTCTAAAATATTCACAAAAATCTATGTATCCCATGGTGTAATAGTATAAGACGGTATCATAAGAATGACCTTATCCCTCAACACTTCATGCCAGATAGGACTCAGAATACTTATCAATACATTAATGACGCTCTGATGCATCTTGATATTTTTTTCAGCTTTAATTTCGGTAACACGTAATTTGACTCACTTTATCCATGACATCTACACACGTTCTTAGGAGTGAAGTACAAATGCAAATACTTGAGATGTTTTTATGGGACGTTTTACTGCTCGACTACACAGTTTCTCCCAACAAAATAAGTATGTCTTTTTTCCGTACACAGAAATATGAATGGAAAATACTTTCTTAACACTTTCCTGGAGATGTGAACGGTTTTTCGATATGTTAACAATTTCATACAACTTCAGGGTCAACATAGTCATTTGTGTTTTAAGAATACTCTGAAATGTTCTTTTGTACAAGTGCAGAGAGTTTTATTTCAGATTAATTATACATATTCTTCCAATAATATGCATTTTCTATGTATAGTTCCAAATAAATGTTTGACGTAGTGTGCTCACATCTGTAAAATTAGTACTCATCAATATCTGACTTTTGTGGATATTTGTTCTTGGAATTAGTTATTGTGGTCAGCATATTTTAATTTTTAATACCCACATCTTGTGAATTAGTTCACTAATGAAGCAGTAGAACACAACTATTTTATACAAGGTATCTACTGTTGAATCTTTGAATCAAATTAATGATAGCATTCATATGAATAAATGATGGAATGTTTCATGTTTAAAAGGCAGAATATTAAAAAAGGATCTTTACAACATTTTGTAACATTTTTCAGTTTTTCCTTACTTACCCTTAGACGTTTTAATTCTTTAGTTTTGTTTTAAACACAATATAAATGATATTTTATTTAGTGCTGTATTTTAAAAATATTCTACATTTATTTTCTTACATTTAAATATTTCTAGGAAGTGTTTTGTTTAGTTCGTATAGCTATTTTATTTTCATTAATATATTGTTTATTAAAAATAAAATAATTTTATGAGCTTATCTTTTTTAAAATTTAGCAATTTAAAATGCGCCAAAGCATCTACAGACATTTTTTACAGCTTCAATAAATTCATTAATAAAAAAACGTGTGTAATGAACCGAAATCTATTTTTAGTTATTTAATATTTTAAAAGCTTTCTTAGTAGCGTTATTTTAAAAGAGAACTATTCTAGGGAATGCAGCTTGCAGCTTTAGTTTTAAAGCTTTTCGAGAGTTTCTTAAAACTTTATCATATTTTACCATGCACAAAAGTTTCTTTCAATAAAGAAATTAACACAATAGTCAATGGGAAAAAATGTCTCCCAGAGCGTAAATATAGCCTTTTAAATGCAGTTCCCTCAAAAAAAAATTAATTACTGAAAATGAAAAGCACACAGTAACTATAAAAATATAAATAAATAAAAAAAATCACTTGTGTACAACTTCTAAAATAATACAAAAAATATCTTGGGCTTACAAGCAAAGAAAACGGAGAATGCGTGTCTTAATATTTTTTCTAATACTAACACAACATAAGAATTATACTATTTTAATGCTTTAGTACTCCAGAACAATTCATTGAAAATATGTTGTGTGCAAACTTGAATATATTTAATGCATTTAAATTTACTTATTCAGTTAACAGTAATTGTTTCACTCAAATAACTATCAAGAATACACTTAAGAAAGAAAAGAAGCCAAGGCAAATACGAAAGAGATGAATTAAATATCCAATAGATTATCAGCTTTTTATGAAATTATTTAAGAACAAAATTTTAAAAATGAATATAAATCCGCACTGAAAATATTAATGATTAGTCGTGATATTTTTTCAACTAGCTTTACTTGTGTTAATGAAGAAAAAATAAGTATA
>BMAO01031630.1:0-94441 GCA_019973975.1 Trichonephila clavata
TAAAGTTACGTAATAGTTATTCTTTAAATGAATTCATACACAGTCTTGAAACTACGGATTGACCCTGGCAGAATTATTTTGGGCAGAAACTTATTACCCCGTTTCAAAATCCTGTGATGGTGATTGACGGTACAGAATTTGTGGTTGGGAATATTAAAAGGTGTTTGAGGGAAGCTAGGCAGAATACAATGAAAAGCAAGAAAGTGGGAAGGAAGCATTACAATAAAGGAGACGCTGAAATTAACATTAAGGTGGATGATTTATGTTGGTCGAAACTCACCCAAGTTCAGCCAGTAAAGGTGGTTCTGTTCTGCCCAAGCTCTATGGTCCTTTTAGAGTTGTGGAGTGTTAAAACAATAATGTTGTAATTTGAAGGCAGGTGAAGAATTACAGCCAATATAGACTGTGTCTGAATTTACCATCGAGAAAAGGATGAAGGTTTAGGTGGAGGTGTAGATTGTTCAGGTTAGTAGAGTGAGATCCGAGTATCAATCGAGTAGTTTTGAGGGATGGTAGATATGGGTTTAGATAGGTCAAAAGGTTCTAAGAGAATTAATCTGGTGAAGACAGAGAGAAATGAAAATATAGAATAGGGAATAAAAGTAATCACAGAGAGACAAAAGGAGCGTGACACTACGAGCGACCATGGCTGGTGTAAGAGGAGATATCTGACCTGCTATCCCAGGCGAGATAACAAAAATACGAAAACTAATAATCTATGAAGACGAAGAGAAAAAGGAACTACTCTAGAGTAATGAGAGTAAAAGAGCTATATCCACAGAGAAATCTAATAAACGAAGGCTCCCGTCCTCCATCTGTCAGAATGCAGACAAGGAAGAGAAACAAAGCTCGAAGATCGCCAGCAGAGACAAGTTCCAGAAAAAGATCGCCAACAACTATGACGAGACAACAGGCACAAACTTCAAAGCTAAATTCCAAAGACGGCAGAGAAGTCTATGGAAAGCCAGATCAAGATCACCAATAGACTCATTGACAGGCCAAGAAGAACACCCGATCTAGAAGAGATAAAAGAAGGACAAGCAGTCACAACTACAATCCTGAGGAGTCGCCGGGACTATAGACCAGACTGCCAGGAGAGTCACCACAGAAGGTCTACATCACAAAAGCAGATCGGGAGACAGGAGAAAGAAGAGGAGCAAGATATTAGCCAGGCTGTATTATTTCATTTATATTTTACTGACAGGCAAATGGTTGAATTTTGCAAGAAGCAAGTCTTGTTTTGTTGGTAATCTTGTCCAAATGCAAAGTCTCCTACGTTGAGTGAAATGACCTTTGCATATTTAAATATATTCTAAATTATGGAAGTTATGTATGTTTACATTTGTTTGCCTTAACTAAAGGCTTGGCTAAGCGTGCGAGAATTCATTGTATTTTGTTCGTTTATATTGAATATTTGAAAATTGTATATAATTGTGTATATATGAACATATTGAAGTGTATATTAGTATATCTGGTTTTTGGGACTGCGGCGTAGAAAGGAAGAAATTAACCATAATGACTAACAGAAGCCAGCGATTGGAATGGGAGTTTTATTTTTAGAAACCAGATAAAATTTGTAAAGTAATTGATATTTTAAATATAAGTGAATTCAATGTTGTTGTATATATAAAGTGTTCAAAAAAAAAAATTTGTACGTCCACTGATCCAGTTCTCATTTCAGGTTGGCTGACCCTGATGTTTTAAAGATTTTGTGTCGAAGATAAAAGTTATGTAACCCAGGATGTAATTAAAAAATCTAAGTAAACGGGTTGTGTACGGCCGGGGTTTTCCCTCCAGTGGAAGGTTTTTCCTTGGTCCTCGCCCAAATGGGGTACACCTTATATAATGAATGTAAATGTTAAAATCTTGGAGTGAGTAAATTTTGAGCTAGTAGTTTTGAGTGTTTCTTTAGCGTATTGTTCTATAAAAATTATTGCTAAACTAAAATTTAAGATGTCTAGATAAGTTACGACTAAATTTTTCAACGTAATTTATATCGGGTCATCGAGACCCTTTTATAAATCCCGTTTTTTTCTTGAGGGGGGCTGTGACGGGGCTATCCGCGTGAATTTCCAAACTAATCCTCTTGGGTAACTTTGATGCCAGCATTTATTCTATTTCACAGCCTCTTCGAGAAAAACACGAGATAGTTATATGCTAATTAATTCGACTATATAAAGTCTAGATTTCGTAATTGTTAGAGAGAGAGAGAGAAGGAATTGCCAAACTACATGTAAGTATCGTCTATGGATCACTTCAACGAGCTTAGCGCGTATTTGATAGTATTTGATATATTTAAAGTAAAGTACTAGATTAATCATTAAAGGAATCAAAGGAATTAGATTTAGTACCGACCTGAAGTTAGCAAGAGTTTGTCTCCTTGTCAATTCTGATAGTTGAGATTATTTAGACGGGAATATTAAATTTGAATGTTAGATTTGAGTATCGGATTTGTGTATTAGGATTAATCTAGGTATTAGGCAATCACTCCGAGGTTTCCACTTATAAATTGAACTTGTGTTTGTTATTTGTGTTTTGTCTGTCCTCAATAAATAATTGTTGTTATGGTTTTTGTTGGTGATGATATGTTTCCTCCTACACTTAGAGACTCGTCGGGTGATGTGAACTCAGTCCAAGATAGGACTGGGACACGACAAGAGTACTGGTTGGAATGATAGTCTACACAACAATTCACTCAGTGCAAATAATTATCATTGCGTAAACCATTTGTCGCATTCGATGCACTGAATCCAGTCACAATTAGGACCCTTTTTTAGCATAAAGGTACCCTTTAAACTCAGCACAAAAATCCTCATTATTATCCTCATCAAAACTGTCACCACTAGCATCTAGAGGAATTTCTTCGCTTGAGGATGACAAACTGACACGTCTTTTTCTTCTGTTTCTTCGAAGGTTTCTTGTTATTTCTTTTGACCTTACCCTCCTTTTTAGCTTTCTTCTGACCTTTTCCCTCATAGTTGCTCTCCTCTATGATTCAGTTAATATTTCTGATGTGTTAGTTTTTTTACGCTCGGTTGGCTTGCGTTTTCTGACTAGAGGAATAGGGCTGTGCTCCCGTGTTCTGTGCTGGTGGAGGCAACCGATGGTGATAGACCACTTATAATTAATTGCATTTAAGTATTATTAATTATAATTATTATTATTAATTGCATTTATATTTTATTCAGTAGTAAACAATGTCACAAAATTAAAAAAAACATCAAGCCACACTTAATGTCGGATCAGACTCTTCACACAAGTGGCCCAGTATTGTTACTTATAGACGAATAAAAGTACTATTAACAAACTGGCATCTTCCTCCAAATTACCTTATAATTAGTAGAAATTTATTAAAAAAAACGGAGTAAATATTTAAATTCCCAAAAAAAAATATACTTCGCCATATTTGAAATATTATCAGTTATTATTTGTAATTTATGTTCATTGTTAAAATTAAAATGCTTCCATATCGTAATTTTCAGATTAATATTTTAATGTTTTATAAATTGTATTGTAAAAATTACTAAACAACATGCATTAAGTCTTGAACCGGAGTAAAGTTTTTATTTTTTATTTGTCCTAGCAGAGCTAGAAAAATATTCATTTCGAGCTCATTTTTGTACCGAAAATTTTTTAAAAAGCCTCTGTAAAGGAAGGAAGGGTTTAATTATTATCTTTTCTTTTGTTTTCTAGTTTTTTAATTATTTATTTTTTAACTTAAAAAATTCCAGAAATTCTAAAAGTGTTTTTTTTTTTTTTTTTTTTTTTTTTTTTTTTGCATGAACGTACAAAACTATTCTACGCTTTGAATTTGAAGTTAACTTTGACTTTAATTGGATTGATAAAATATCGTTAAAGTAATTTTAATCACTTTTTTAGATAAAAGTTCTTCTAACGTGTTCTTACAATATTTTATATTTAGGAATAATCATAAGGGCATGGGCATTATGTTGTATGTGTATAGAACTTCCTTCAAACGATATGAAGTTATCTGAGACTTGATTTCAGGTAAAATAACATCACAAAAGAATTACTCAATTAGTTATGGGCAGTTTATTTATGTAGCATCTCTAGACTTTGAGAAATAATTGAATACAGAATAAACAATAGACATGGCAAAGAATATAATAATACATTTATTCAACTCGAATATTTTTTATCAAAAGTATTTATTCGCTTGGAGTAGTTTCTTTGGCCAAACTCTTTTCAGCTAAGGATTTTAATAATATTACTTATCATACGACCTGAAACTTAAGTCTTCTAACCACTTTATTCAGAACCACTTTTTTCGGCAAATTAACTCAAGAATCTTGTATTAAATTACTCTTCATTTAACCTCGTTGTTCTTTTAGCAAGTTCTTAACTGCCGCATACTAACATTTACTTGTCATTTTCTTACCCATCCTTAACCTTCACTGGAAACTTTCTTTTAACTGCGTACACCATCATCATCCTTTAATATTCGCTACACTTGCAATTATGTTGTAATACTCAGCTGCATAAATCACGGTTCATTTCACACGGCTTGATTCTTATATCAAACAACATCTTTAAGTTACCCAAGAGATTAGTTGAGGGAAATAAGCGTAAGTGTTCAATTACAATTTTACTTTAATCATACATTATATTCATATGTATTTACATTACCTTCTGGCAGTGACGTAACGGAAACTATTAGGGCCCCCCACCCCCAGAAAAGTTAGGTTTTGGGCCCCAAGCCAGATCTTTCAAAGGGTATATACTTAGCGTCAGTTAGGATTTGGGCTCGCTAGAACCCTAGCCCCCCCCCCCCAGCAATGCGCGGTGTACGTTACGTCATTGCTTCTGGGATGAATGAGAAACAGTAACGTTGGATAACTGGAAAAAATTTTTGGATCCTTTGTTAATGTATCATTGACAAAGTCATGATCGATAGTTTCTTAACATCCTACTTTGACGTTGGCTTCTTCCAGTTGTGGGGGTTTTGGTCTAATCGGCACCCTTCTCTCTCTCTCCGTCATGCGACTCTCTAGGTGTGGGGAGAAACAAAGCATCACCAACAAACTCCATAATAACAATTAGTTTTATTTATCCTTTAAACACACACTTAAACAGCCACAAGTGAATTAACAAGAGGAAACCTAGGAGTGATATATAAAGCATTATATAATCTTAATATCCCACTCTAAGTAAACCCGACTACGTGAACTAGATAAGGAGAACAAGCGCTAATGAACCGATAGCTAATTCTAATTCTACTATCTTAAATCTTCAATCTAATAATTTAATCTCAGCAGTTACTTCCTTAACTCGAGCTAGGTTTGTGAATGAAATATTCCAATATTCACACTTACGTAACAGCTTCCCGGCTCCTTCTATCTTACATCTACAAAACCTATATATATATATATATATATAGTCAAACTAATTTACATATCACGGCTTCTTCGTGAAAGGCTGTGAATTAATGTGAATGCTAGCCCCAAAGTTTCCCCAACTAGGAAAAATGTCGCGAATTGACCCGTCACACAGTGACGTAACGAAGAATATTAGGGGCGTCCTGCAAAGTCAGGTTTGGGGCCCCAAACCGTACTTGAGCCAGTCAGGCTTTGCTCCTCCCCCCCCCCCTTGAATCCTGCCCAACCGGTGATGCGGGGTTTGTGGAGGTGTACGTTACGTTTCCACTTGATTATAGACTGTATTCAAATGAAAGACGACACCCGAGCTCAATGCCAATTTATCCATTGGACGATTGGGGAGGGTGCCCATGGGCCCGGAAGGGTTCAGAAAGGCCCGTATAAGCTGGACTTAACCAGATTTTTTGGTTATAACTTTCTACTTTCCAGTGCCAATGCGACCTGTAGCTCATCTGCACCCAGGGCCCGAAATGAGCTTAAATCGACACTGACTAAGCTAGTATCCCAGTCTCTAAACTTCCAAAGTACCCAAACGTGAGAACTTAGAGCAGAGGTACTCCACCTCCTTTTCCGCCTAGCTACGAACATATGATAAATATTTCACGCTGGCCGCAACATGAAGATTAAAGGGACCGGGCGCTATAAGAGAAAAAACATTTAAAATGTCAAAAATTGATCAAAATATGAAACTAAATGTTTGAATTTTATTTTTATACTATATTAAAAAATCGGTTTTATGCATTTTTTTATCGGAGTTATAGGGTAGTTTCATTCGATTTCCTTTCATTTGTGACCCCATGCCTTTTGTTTACGTTCTACTGTCATACAAACAAAGCTGTCATGTACTTTGGTAATTTGATTTTTTCTTTTGATAAATAAAAATTCATTCCTCGTTTATTTTTATTTCAAACATACATTTATCAAGTACACAGAATGGTAGCACAGAGTTTTTATAAAATTCTAGACTGAAATCAGTATTATTTGTTTAAAATTAGTTCAGACTTGCTTGTGCATTTTTGTTTCAAATTTATTCAAATAATTTCTTTGATTTTTCTAAAACAAATAATTCTTTCTAGAACTAAAAATTATTATTTTAGATTTTAATGATTGATCAAAGTAATAAATACGGATCTAATAACAGCAAAATATAGAAAAACTAAAAGTCATCATACTAAAAGGAAAAAAAGATGTTATCTGTGAAAATATTTGAACATCCTTGCAAAGGATCATGACCAGGCCACTCAGAAAAGTGAAGTGGACCACATGCGACAGGCGGGCCACAGAGTAAGTATCACTGACTTCATATGTGCGTCAGCTTCTATGAACTGTGGATCTCCAGTGGCATCAGTACCTGGACCAATGACTGATCGAAAAAGTCGAAACAGTACATTCCGGGTGAATGTGAAACAGTAGTATTAGATAACTGAAAAAGATTTCATCCTTTGTTAATCATTAGTTAAATTATGATCAATATTTTCTTAACGCCACACTTTGACGCTATACCAATGATTATTGGCTACCTCGTAATTATATACCATGTTCAAATGATGAGGACAACACCGAGCTAGTACTCCACTCTCCAAACTTCCCCACAGCCCTAATATGAGTACTTTGAGCCTCGACAGATTTAACATACATCAAATCCTCTTAATTGTGGATCTTCAGTGTCACCAGGACCCGAGCCCATGACTCGACAAAAAAAATACTAATCACGAATTCACGAACATTTTCGCTCGGCACACAGACTCAACTTACTGATAGTAAATCAAATAAATATATAATATTCACACACGAAAAAAAATCATTAGCACTTTTTGAACATTCGAAACTCCGGATGTAAAATGCACTGAAAGTATGAAGCTGAAATAAATCAAATAATGATTGATTAAAATTTTTTAAAAATTTAATTCAATAACTTATTTTTAGTTAAATTAAAAAATATACGCCCACAAATAAAAACTAATAATTATCATGTTATATATAATTTTACAATAATATATTTATATTAAAAATATTTTAATCATGTTTTTAATCAAATTAATTTATAAGCAAAACTTGGCTTTTTTTATATTCAACTTTTGAATATTGCTATTCAAAAATTCGATAGCTCTAAAATTCACAATAATCAATATTTTAAATTTATCTATGATGAAATATAGAGTAGCTGTACATATTTTTCCTTTTCTGACGTTAAGTTTTTCTAAATGCTTATATTTACTCTTTTTACTTTTTTTACAAATCCATATCAAATTATCTTACAAAATAGATAAAAAAAATTCCTTCAAAACTTAATGTTAATTCTTTTCAATCCAAGAAATGCTGCTCCTAAATAACTGAAAAAATATTTTTTTTTAATTGCGAGAACTAATTCTACTTCATTTTTATTCTATAAATCTTATGTTAATTCTGTGTGTCTACTTTTAGCTCATAGGCTTGACAACAAATCGTAGAAATGCACAGTCGTTCCAATCGTTCCACAGGAGACATCTCAGACAGGGCTATGTGGAAAATTCACACATGCGCCGATTTCTGAATTCAATTAAAGGTCACTCTGAGCAATCCACGTGAGGGCGCCATCTTGAAAAATGGCTCGTGGGTATCGATCGATTCTTGTGACGTCAGGTTATTTTCGGTACTTTCTCCTCGATCACCACCACAGAGCCAAGACTTCTTTGTCCGCTGCATCTACTATCCCTTCTTTGCCCATCGCTTGATTAATTTCCCCCAAAAAAAGTTCTTTAATCGTTTGGGGAATAATTCTGCATTCAGTCACCATCATGGCTGGTCAAGAAGGCAACTCGAAAATCGCTGCGCTGCTGATGGTTTTCGGTTTATTTCTGCTATCCGCAAGTAAGTGCTTATCAATATCCAGGATTCAGTAACTTCCTGAGAGTTCCAAGTCGTTTTGCACCTTGAATTCTCTACGTCTTTTGAATTGTAGTTAGGACTAATTGGGATTGCATCTATGTGGATGACAATATTCTCTGTCACTAACATCTAATATTACTTTAAATGTTTGTTGATTAGTAATGACTGCAACTGTAAAACATGAAATTTTCTATTTTAAATTTCAAAATTGTTTTAGTGAATTATTTTGTGCCATGATAAAATATAATGTGTGCACATATTCAAACTATTGAATAAATTAAACTCTTACTGCTTATTAATATATTTTGTAAAAAAACATCCCCCTAAATATTATATTGGAGCTTTGAAATACTATGCTTATAGAAACTTTGAAGATGGTTGTATGAAAAGAGTATACGTGATGGTCTTGCGCAATAAATGAAAGGGCAGTAGCCAATACTATTATATATTTTGCCTCTTAATAACTTAAGTGATTCAATATATTTTGTGAAACAATAATCACAATATTAATATTTTTATTTTGAAGCAATCAGAAAATCATTCAGCAACTAATTATATAATTTGTGTCAATACTGTGTATATTGGATCTTGTACTATATAACACAATATCGAAGACGTGTAAAGGATTTACAGATTGATTTCTATTTTAAAGAGAGAGAACTCTGTATCCTATACTATTGGTACAAATAATAATTTTATGATAGAAAGAGAAAGAAAACGAAATATATTTTTTATCGTTTCTAAATAGGTTATTTCACATAGGATTTTTTTTTTAAGAAATAGTTACCTCTGATGCAAATTTGTCATATGATAGCCTTCAATGACACATTAAAAAATTTCAGACGACAGAATACTATTAGAAGAAAGTATTTTTTAATTGGTTTCTTAAAAATTATTCTTAAATTCCTCTGAGATTTACACATCAAATTGATTATATAACTAAAATGATATTAATTTATATACTTACAAAAATAACTAGATTTTTTAGCACAAATTTTTTTAAAAATTAACAAAACTACCGTAAAATCCGACGTATAACGCGCACCTATACTTTCAAGCTGAAATTTTTAGTTTTAAGTATATTCGCCGTATAACACGCACACCTCCCTCTTTTTTTACAAAGAAACTTGAAATATACGGGTACAATTCTCTTATATTTTGAAGTCATTATTTGAGATATTATTCAAAGTTGTAGAAAAAAATAGAACATTTCTATAGCTACAACCCTTTATGTTTTTAAAAAATGTCATTTCTCTTAAATAAACAGTATTTCGATATATGTATAGAAGCCTAATTCTTTTTTCTGCTTATATTTTCTTATTTTGAAGCTCTCGTTTTTATACCCGGCGTGTTACGCGAACCCGTAAATTTCGGTCGTATTTTTTGTGTTAAAAGTGCGCGTTATACGCCGGAGTTTATGGTAATTCAAAATTTATATATTTTTAAAATAATTTACAGAAAATTGGCTAATATCCTTCTTTTATTCCATGGCCAATTTTATTTCAGTGAATAAAATTGCTAGTAATAATCGCCTGTTTGATTATTATTCGATCCACACACACATAAATATTAAAAGTTATTAAAATATGCAAATTATTATTATTTCAGGAAGAAAAACAAAACCTTAGCAAATAAATAAATTTGATAAGACTAATTAAATTAATTAAAGCAAGAAATGATAAAATAATAAATTTTTTTTAATTTTGAAGGAATTGGGTTACTATTTTTGCGGATTTTTGTCCAATTACAATGTTTTTGTCACAAACCGACCGACTCTGTGTTAGAATAACCGAAGCATACGATTTTTGTAAAATTTGCAATGATTTGAAAATGAAACAGAAGTGAATAGTGGTACACACAAAAAAAAATTCTACAACCAAAAATTATTTTTGAAGCAAGACTCCGTATAATATTATTTTAATTCCAAAAATATAATCACCCGTTTATGTAATATGTAATCTTAAGATTACTCAATATTTATGTTGCATCAATAATTATAATTTTGTTTCTCTTTGCCAATTTACCTTCATTTCTCAAAGTTGGTTTAAGCAAATTGGTTAACAGCTAAAGTGAATTGCATCTTCAAGTTTTTGTATGTAAGATTCCACCCAAGAGATAATCGCACGAGGAATTGATGGATGCATTAAAGATATGCAGTGAGTGCGCAAGAGATATTATTCCATTTCATTTATACAGTTGTCAACGTTGAATTTAAAATACGCGAAATTTGTATTTAAATTCAGACTTTGGTTAAATTTATTTTAAAAAAATGTCTTATTCCCCCATTTAAGTTTTACTTTCTTATGTTTTGACTTGATGTAGATTACTTTTGCTATATCATACAGATTTTGTATATTAATTTATTGAGAAAGAATAAAAGTATTATTGTTTAACTGGGCCTTATTTTGGTTAGGACACTCAAAATTTAACCAGGGAAATACACACCAACGTATTCTTCTTACTAAAATCTTTAAATAATTTTAAGTGATAAAAAGCTGAAAATCAATGTGTTTCTTACTTTAAATTTTCATTTTACTCTGCCATTGACTTTTTCGCAAAAAAAGTTGTCAACAAAGCTTGAAAAAAACTAACGTAAAAATGTCAAGGTGAAAAAAAATGTTCTAAAATAAATTTTCATAATAGAAAAATGAGGAAACCGTTTTGTAAAAAATTTAACCGAGAAAAATTACTTCAATTAAAATTCTAGTAGTTATGGCACACACATTTATCTTAAATGAATTCAGTTCATAAATAAGATATATACTTTTATTTTTTTCTAATCTAACCAATTTTTTTTTTTTTTCGTTTCCCTATTCCTTTCTCTTCACTTTCGAAAAATACATAGAAAAGTAAAACAACATTATTTCAATGTAACTTATATTGTTATTTAAAATAATTTTAATTAGCTTATTTATTTTTACAAAGTTTTTATTCACTGAGACATAAATAAATCGGAATTAGTAATGACTCCTAAAAAAATAAGCAATACTGTATAATTCATAAGTATATTTGATAGCGTTGAATGAAATATAATACCAATACTGTTGCCTTAAAAACTAATGTATAAAGTTCTCGTGAGATTTCATAAAAGTTCAACTTATAAGTTAGACATCAATTAAAATTCAATGGGTATGTTTCATTAATGGTTTATGTTTTAAGGTAGTTTTTAAAACAATCATATTTAAGTAATTTTTTTTCTGTTTGCGATAAGAATAAATACATATTCTAAATCCAATGTCATTTTAAAGGAAAACTTCAAGTGATACGAGGGGTTCAAAAAAAAATAAGGTAACAAGCCCATTCAGAGTAAATATTTATTCAGGAAATAAAAAAAATATATACAATGTAGGAAGGCACAGGTGCATATTACTTCACTACATAGACATCATATTTATCGGGGCGTTTGCTCCATCGGTACACCAAATCATCGTAGCCAGCATCCTAGAAATCAGTGTCAAGATTGTTCAGGCACAATGCTGTGTGCACTGCTAATAGAGATATTGTATTCTTGTGCAATTTTACTCAGCGTAGAGCAAAGCCTTGAATTAAAGCTTCGATATGGCAAACAGTCATCTGCGGTGGACGTGCTTGGTCGTTTTGCTCTTTTTTCATCTCGCACACCTGTTCTGACGTTGTCAAATTCCATGGATCAAAAATCACTCCTATTTTTTTGACATAACACTTCTACCAATTCCCGATGAATTGCATCAGAGGCATTTTTCTGTGAACGCAAAAACCGTGTCAAACATTTATTTTCAATCGTGGATCCTGTTTCCGTCATAGTAGCCATTTTCTAACTGTGATTTAATCATGGTACTGGAGAACCAGCTCTATCTACTGACATTGTTTGAATGCTGTGAGCGTCTTCATTATCTTAAGAAAAATTTTATACATGATAATTTACATGCCCGTCGGAGTTCTTATTACCTATTTTACGGAACTCTTGCGTATATTCTTTGAGTAATATCTTTAATTCTCTTCAAACGAACGAAATACCTTAAAAATGAATATGATTTCGCCTTTTTTTTCGCCTCCATTGTATTCATAGGTTGTAGAGAAAAGTATATCATCCTCGCTCTGATTACGTTATTCATTTATGTAAGGTTCACAGCAAGAGGTAATAAAAATATAATAATTATACAATGCTACGAAAAGAAACTTTTGCGAACAGTTTTATAATAACTAATTTTGCTATTTAAAACATCAATATAAGGAAAAAGGGATTAAATTAAACAATTTAATAACATCAAATTAGGATATCATTATTGCAATTAGAATCAGAATAAATTATACATCATAATTATACAAGAAAATGTAGCTGTAAATTTTTATAAAGGTATTTCACTGAAAAAAACAAGTCAGCAAATGATAATTGTAAAAAAAAAAATTTTAAATATTTACATTGTGTTTTTACGCAGGTAAAGTTGCATTTACTTCTAAATAATTCACACATTTTAGAATGATTTTTCAGATTATTTTGCATTGTTTAAAATGTAACAACTCATTCCTTAAGCCTTCAATGTAGTAATTTTGTTTCTGAACTATAAATCTGATCTTGATTTCTATGATAAAAAGGTATCTTTCACCATAGCTATCCCATAGTTATCCCATAGCTATTTATTACCATGCCTCTTTCCTTACTTTTCAAGGGGCCATCGATCGTAATGGGTTTTCTCTCAGAAACAGCTGTTTTTTAAAGCACAATAGAGTACAATAGCCTATAGATAAAATGCCAGGGACTTTTCGAAAATATGTTGGGAAAGTAGTATGTATGTAAAAAATAACTCTCTCTCTTTTAAAATTAAATTTGAAAGTGGGCATTTTTACGTATTATTTAAGGTGATGCTAAAAAAGTATCGCACTAAGTAAATGAAGCATCTATAAATATAAGGGGTAAATTATTCTCCTTGTATGATGAATTGGTTTATGTATATATAAACATTATTTTTCTCCCTATTTTTACTTTTAATTTCCCCATATTGTAAGAAAGGCCTGTGACAAACATAAACTCTTGGATGAAATACTTTTAGCATTTTCAATGCCAGATTCAAAGATCATTTTCCTCAGCATTTTTTAATTGAAATTTTTGTTTTGTGCTTCGTCAAGAGTAACCTCGGCAACCTAGTGGTCAAGGTCACGGACTTGTGACTGGTATGTCGTGAATTCGAGCTCAGTACCACTAAAGATCCGCCGCTCAAAAGGGGCGATGCACGTTAAATATATTGAGGTTCAAACGTCTTCCCAATGGTGTGGTGTGGAAGTTAGGAGAGAAGGATGCCAGCTCAGTTGTCGTCCTCGTTACTTCACCATGGTTCAAAATTACGAATTCCATCTCCAATAGCCCTCGTGCAGCTTTACTGTGCATCGTTAATATACCTCTCTTGTCAAGAGAGACAATATAATTTCTTTCGTATCTTGCTAAAGGGTCTTCTTATAGGGATTTGCAATATGTCAAGCATCCAGCCACATACTTCTACAAAAAAAAGGAGAATTTTATATTTCTTAGCTCTTTTAATTAAATCTTAATTTTTTTTTTTTTTTTTTTTTGCTATATATAAAATTGGAATTGATTTCCGAGAAGTGGAACTTCTCTTATATTATCTTTGTGTGTGTTTGAGCGTGACGTCTCTTAAGAAACATATGAAAATAGTACTTATCATTTCCAAGTATTAATTCAATCTTCTTTCCATCTTGATGTAATAAAAACTTTTTTCTTTTCTGATGAACAATGCTATGAATATGTATCTGACACTTGGAAATGTCTATACCGCATGTTTTTCACTATATACTTTTGAATTACAGAATATAAATATCTTTTCTTTGGAAAGTTCAAAAACACCCTTCAATCCAAACTTTATTTGCATCCTTCCATTTTGAACTAAGAATAAATTTAAAAGCATAAGCCCCATTTTTAATTTCAAATAATAATCTGTTGTCAGGATATTTTCCCCGAAAGATTTGCAAGTTTAAAATCCTTTTATCAAATTATCTAGAATTTCTCTTAAGATTCCCGATTAGGAAGTTTTACAGGAATCGAAAAATAGTTTGAGAGAAAGCTAGAACGTCATTCTACATTAATTATAATGCTGCCCAAGTTGTTCTCTACAAAAAAATAATTTTATCATGAAATTCCTTCAGTGAAAAATTTCGAATTAAAAATTAATACGTTTCCCGTTTTTGTGTTATCTATTCAAAAGAAATGAAAAAATTTTAATTTCTCTCATTATTAAAGCCGTGTTTTTGAAAAAATGAAAATCCTCAAAAGCTTTTGTTTTTTAAAATAATGAAAAGGGTTTTGTTTGGGGGTCTGTATTGTACTTAAATATTTATAAAAAATATGCATTGATTTCTGACTTTACTGCTCTTTTTATGTTTCTTTATTCTCATTTTTAGATAAAATCATAGCTCGTTTCGACATTCACCAAAAAAGTTTTGGGAAATATTAAATTAAGAGATCTAAAATTAATACAACCCCTATTGTATAAGTTATACAACTGTTCATATACTCATTTCTCAACTTGGCAAAATATTGGTGATGCAGCCAAGTTGGCATAAGTTTTGGCAACCAAATTTGGCAACTTGGTGACCCTATGGATGCTTCTGGAAATGACGGAAAAAATCTATCCGTCACAATATATGACTTAAGCGGATTTTTCGAGAAACCGCTGGAAGGTAAATGGAGATCGATTTCCTAGGGTCAAAGGGATCCTAGGAAAATCGTTCTTCGCAGTCCTTTTCAGTTAAATCTAACTTTTTACAACCCATTTTTATTTATATCTTACACATAAATTAAATTTATAACAGCATCACAAAAAAAAATTTTATACATATAGAGAGAGATGAAAATTGAGATTATAAATTATAAATGCAAGATAACACACAGATTTTGTAATTCAATAAAATTATGTTATTTGTTCTTCAACAGGTTTGGCTTATCCGACCGAAGAAGTATTGGGAGAAGATACAGAAGTGAGTTGAAGATATAATGAAAAAATTTTGTATTAATCAAACACTTATCTGATTATACAGCTGATTTTCTATAGTATAATCATTTGTTGTTATAAGTTCTGTTCTTAAAAATGGTAATGTTAATCTCTTAGTTTATTGCTAAAATTTTATTTCTTAAAATTAGTTGCTTAAAACAAGTAATATAAAAAAATTTTAAGTCAATCCCTACTTATGGGTCAACAAAGAAAAATTTTATTTTAGTTACTTTTATTAATTACTATTAATATAAATATGTACTATATACATATGACAGAATCACAATATTAAGTGGCAAAACAGAAAGCGATTTTCCTTGCAATTTTTCATTTTCCTTTCTATATATGGGTATTATTTTTGTTACAATTTATTCATTAATTATAAATTTAATTTTTCCAATAAAATAGTATAGTAAAGAGAAATCACATTCTCTGAAATTAGGCCATCCCTGGTGGCAATTGAACCCACGACCTTTGGATTAGAAGTTCAAAGCGTGCACGCGCGTGCCATTGCGCTACAGGCACGCGATAAGTAATTTTTCTTTTTATATATGAGGGTTTTTTTAAACAATGATAAAATCCCCGTGCACCACAAAGTATCACACAGGGCTTACAGAAGTAAGTGTTAAGCACACAATACAAAGAAATAAAAAATAAAATAATGAAAGAATTTTTTTAAAAAAACAAAAAAAACAATATCTTGAGGTTAGGAAGAATTACAAATACTCATAACAAACTCATTGAACTTTTTAAAAGCACTGCTTGTGGAAACCAGTTGAGGAAGATTCGGAGGCCAATTTACATTAAGTCCCTTGAATGCCAGTCTTAGGATATTCCGTTCTCTTTCAAACTTGGAACACAGAAGGAGCACATGCTCTACATTTTCCTCGCCACCAATATCGCAATCACAGGAAGATGACGGAACTAAATTAAATTTGTTCAAGTATTTTTTTTAAATTGCCATGACCAGTTAGAAATTGTGTTATTTTGTTATTGGTATAAAAATGATGGCAGGACAGTCTCTCATTAATGGTTGGAAAAAATTTCTTTGTTACGCTCCCATTATTTGATGTAAGATATTCTTGGTTCCAAGGCTTCACCATTCTTTCCTTCATAATCTTCTTGTAAAATGACTTCGGAATATTAACGGCAGTGTCAATTTTGCGCTTGGTTGCAGCCTTGGCTAGCCAATCGGCCCGCTCATTTCCAAAAATACCCGTGTGTCCACGAACAAATGCAAAATCTATTGAGATGTTTTTATCTTTTAGGCTTTTCAGTTGCTTTGGATCTCGACGATTATGTTGTTAGATGAAGAAATACACTTAAGAGAATCCAAGGAGGAAAGAGAGTCTGTACAGATGAGATAGTCTGAGACACTATTTTGTTCAGTGATCCATTTAATGGTGAAGTTTAAACATAAAAGTTCAGCTACAAAAACTGTGCATTCATCACGAATTCTAAATTGAAAGTGATCGGATTCTACACCACTCCTGAACACAACAAAAGCGAAACCAACTCTGCCAGCAATTTTACTACCATCAGTATAGCAAATAACAGGGAAGTCATCAGTATTTTTGTCACTGTGCTTTATAATATTGATAGAATTCCTCTCTGAAGGATGAGGGAGAAAACATGGAGACATAGTGCAATCATAATTAGAGATGGAAGAAGCAGCGAGATTTTCCCTAAAAGCAATGTTATGAAGAATAGCAATGTCGATTGGAGGGAATCCAGAAATAGCAAAAACTGACTCGTAACTTATGGTACGATAACCGCAAATGATCCTCAAGAGCATTCTTCTTTGTATGCGTCGCAGATATTTAGAGTTCATCTTCCTTTTAAGGGCCTCACCCCAAACTCTAGAACCATACATAATGAAAGGTTCGATTCCTTGCTTATAAAAGAGCAAATGTACGTTGAAATTTATACCGAACGAGTTACGTGCAATGCGATTTAGTCCACGCTGCAATTTGTCATATTTCTCTGATATGTAATTTAAGTGCTGCTTCCAAGAAAATTTAGCATCCAGAAGAACCCCCAAGATATTTCATTTGTTTTACCATAGTCAAGAGAGTACCATCGAGATGCAGCTGAAATGCACCATAGCAAACGTTTCGTTTTTCAATAGCCATTACTCTGGTTTTAACAGGACTAAAATCTAATTTAAAATTCTTTGACCAATCAGAAGCGAGGTTCAAAGTTTCCTGTGCGTGTAGGAAAGCTGCAGCGAGATTCCTATCTTGGAAACAAATTAAAATGTCATCAGCAAAAGCTATGGTTTCACAGCAGGCAAGATCATTAAGTTTCAATAGAAGATCATTGATAATGATATTCCAAAAGATAGGTCCAGAAACAGATCCTTGAGGGCAACCCCTTTCAAGATAACGGATTGCAAAAGTCGAACTTAGTTGCATTTTGGCCATTCTGTCATTTAAAAAGTCAGCAACAAGTGAAAAAAGATTTTTCGGAATTTTCGCTTTCTTAAAGAGATTCAGAATGCAAGGCCACCATGCGTTATCAAAAGCACCTTTTATATCAAGAGAAATCAAGATTGAGTGTAAATGCTTCTTTTTACCTCTCTTAACAATCTCATTCAAACGTAAAAGAGCGTCTTCCGTGCTCTTATGGGTGGTAAAACCATACTGATCACTAGAGAGAAAGTCTTCATGGCGCAGATACCAGCAAATCCTGTTAACAAAAAGTTTCTCTAGGCATTTACCAAGAGTTGGAAGCAAGCTTATGCATCTAAGGTTATCGAAATGAGGAACTCTAACTCATTTACTTTAGGGATGAGAATCACCTGGGCAAGTTTCCAAACCCGTGGAAAAATACCCAAATCAAGGCAAACATTAAAAAGTTTATGGAGAAAAGAAGGGAATGCTAAATGGAACTGCTTAATAATCTAATTTGAAATAGAGTCCGGACCAGGTGATTTATTGAGCTTCAGCATAGGAAACAACTGTATTAACTTCATCACAGGAAAAGGAAGGATCAAAAAAGGATGAGTAAGCAGTACGCACGGCCTTACGATAGTCTTTCTGAAAGTTATTGTCATTTGCCTCTGAATCAGAAGGGAAGGATTTTTGAAGCACAGCATTTATTGTCTCATCTAAAGAAGAGGTTGTTTCTCCTGTGGATAGTTTAATACCAGTTATTTCAATTTTTTTCATAAATTCTCTTTTAACGCCATATGTATAAACCTTCTTCCACACATTTTGAGCGTCAATGGTCAAAAGAAATTTCTTCCAAGAGTCAGATTTAGCATCAATAAGCATTTGATTACAATCTTTTCTGTAATCAAGATATTTATTTCTGTATAACTCTCTAACAATTGGATTTTTACAACGTTGAATTATATATGAGGTTGAACTGTCATTTTTATTTTTTACTATTTATTCATTAATTAAATAGAAATAATGAATTAATATATTAAAGGTATTTTATTAACGATTAAAAATTTGAACAAGATATATATATATATATATATATATTGAGAGTGTGAACTAATTGTAGGAATTGAAAAAGTTGCTTGGTTACCTAAATCAGTGCTTCTCAAATTTTAAATATTTACGACCCAATATTTAACCATAATTTTCATCGCATCCCCCCCCCACCCCATCTTCATTCAAATAACAATATGTTGAAATCAATAACTTTGACACTAAAGCTACAATACTACTCAACGACTTTTTCTTACGTGCCTCCGGCGTATATAAACGTCTTGCTCAACCAAGGCATTAATTACCCCGGACGAATACATACATCTTTCCGAAGTATAATCTTTTCTATACACTGCTACCCATAAAATTATTCTAAAGGCTTTGGAATGCAATAAAAGGACCTTGACAGTGTTTGAGAAGGATTTACCTATTTCAGAAGATTTCCCCAATACATTACATACACTCGCCTACGTGGAGAATGGTGTCGTTGAGGAGCGAATGGCCTACGTGGAGAATGGTGTCGTTGAGGAGCGAATGGCCTACGTGGAGAATGGTGTCGTTGAGGAGCGAATGCGTACCTTTTAATCGGTAGTTAAGGGATTAATTATAAACCTTAAAATTTATCAAGATAAATGTTAATTTTTTCATATAATTTTTATATGACAAGCCCACGGGGTCACTAGCTTTTTTTAAACTTGTTCTTAGCTTAGTATTGTTAAATTAATTATCAAGTGCATTCTGCAGCACTGATACATTTGTGAGTGTATAATATCAGTACAAATATTAATTTTATTTTCATTATATCAGAATGTATTTTGTTTGTTTAATTTCAGTAAATTAATAATTTTTTATATAATCTATTATTTTTTATTGTTTAATATGCTCGTGCCCTCCTCGTAGAGTTATCCCACCCCCTTAGGGGGACGCGCTCCACAGTTTGAGAAACACTGATATATAACATAGTGCTTCAAATTTTAGTATTTAATGCCGCAGAAAACCGTTCATTGTTGAAAAGATCCTTGCTTATTCGTAAAAAGAGGCGAAGATTTAAAAATGTTCCACGATGTTTGCATTTGTATCTCATAAGACATCCAAGAATCCACCTGCCTTATTTTACTTTTTACTCAAAGTCAAAACCTACTGCATACTATGTATAAATTCTTTGCAATTGTGTGTGGTTTTTTTTTTCTTATATCCTTATTTTTACTTTAAGCATCGTAAACTTTATCGTAACGAATCATTTAATAACAACACTCTTCCAAATACGTGAGTGGTATTTCCAAAGGAAACTGCAGCAAAATAACCAATTTAAACTCGAATTTATAGTAATAAACTTTTATTTCTGGTTTTTAAAAATTTAATTTACGTTTAAGGAAGTCATGAAACAGGACTTTTACATTTTGAAACTACCAAGATTTTTTTGTTTATTTATTTATTTACTTTTGGTCTGGCATATGTAAATAAAGACAAATACGCCGAAGTTTGAACATGCTTTTCCCTCTTATAACTCGGCGACGTATGGTGAACGATATTTGAGACGATTTTCATCTGCTCGAAAGTTTCTAAAACTAGTTAATTCTACACTAAACACTTATTTCTTATGAATCTCCAATGTATTATCTCATTTAAATCTTTCTTTTTTCTTTTTTTGAATCTCTTTTAAGTTTTTAGAATAAATTTTTTTCTAGTATTAACTTTCTTATTTTTTTAATCCTTTTCCAGTCTTTAGCTTATCAACTCTCTAATGCCAACAAGCTCGAACAAGAAGCTGCTCACTTCAATCAGAATGACAAACCAAAGAGCTGCTTTCACTTCTACGTATCACGCAACATGTCTTCCCTACTTTCCGATGCCACCAAGATGTTGCAACAAGTCCGCGACAGGCGCGAAAGAGAATGGATCCTCACTTTCATCTATCGTATTAAGTCTCTGGGTGAGCACTTGAGAACGCATCCAGAAGCTCGCAACTACGATTGTTTACCTGTCGAAGAAGAAGATAGGAAAATGAATCCTTTGCAGAACGACCCGTTGAAAAGTTCACAGCAAGAACTTTACTTCGTCGATGAGAGCTGGCCGAATTCCATGCAAAAACGCACCGTCGACACCCAGAAAGTTGCAGGTGCCGACAAGAGCCCTCTGAAAACTCAATCTAATGAAATGAAATCTGAAACTGCTGACAATCAAAGATCCCATCCTTTTCCTACAGGTGCTTGGCATGAAGAGTCTATGTCTGACGCAACGTTTGAAAAGAAAGCTGAACCTGAAGAGCCTTCTGTAATCGAACCTGTTTCAAATGACGGTGAAATACCAGACACGATTGACGATTCCATCCCAACGGATGCTTCTGCCACACATCCAGAGCTTAATGAAGAAGTAAATGAAGAAGCGCATCAGGAAAATCGTTCACCACCCCCTAATGCAGACAAGACCGAGAGTGATACTTCCGAAGAGCCTTCTTATGGCCCAAAAGGTAATGAAAACGATTTCGTTTTTAGTGTTGCTCCTAACTGCGGATTAACTATTGATTGTGATAAGGCTATGAAGAAATTAATTGAGAAATATCGTAAAAATGGCATGAAATTTAAAGACGATGGCCTCATTCAGCACTTAACTTATAGTATGGTTGAAGAAGAAGAGAGAAAGGAGCAAGAAGAAATGAAAGTTAGTAATTTTATGGTTTTTCTTATAAAAAATATCATTATTTTTATTTATCTATTTTTAAGAAATAGAATTTCTACGATGAAAAATGCGTTCGAGTAATATTTGTATTAATCGCTTATTTATACCGTGTTATTTTTTTTTCATAGAAGCAAGCGTTAAAAACAGCTTTATTGGAAGAACTGGCTCCCCAGGTAAAATTCTAAGAAATTAAAAACATTATTAATAAATACTTGTAGTTAAAGTTTACTTTTTTTCAATTAAAATACTTATTTAAAAGTCTTTTAACCTAAAGTTTTACAGAAAAGCTATATTCATAAAATAATAAGTATGCATGTAATTTAAGCCGAAAATTATTTTTTATCAAGTCATTTTTTTCATACACACACAATCTAATCTCTTCTGAAATTTTATAAATAAATAATTCAATATTTTTTTTCTTTATTCCAATAAAAAAATAGGAAAAAAAATTCCGTTAAAATACAAATTCTAAGCCATTTAGGGAAATTAAATGTAACTGTATCTTTTTTTAATTATTTGCTCGTTAGTACGTGGTAAAACTTCTAATAATCTCATTTTCTCGCAGTATTTACTACGATGTTTATCAAAATGTTACATACTTTTCAGATAAAGAAGCTCCGATCGGTTGGCGGTACCTTACGAGAATTAATCAATCTTTGGGAACAAAATGCACCTGAACCAGGTAAATCTCTAGTATTTTAATCAGTTTTTTGGCACTTTTCCGTTTCACTGGTGCAGGTGATAAAGTCGTCAAAAATTATACAACCGATGCCAAACAGAATATTCCCACTGGTAACCTTTTACCACTACATTTTCAAAACAAGTCACGGTCTTTTCTTATCAGTAACGTCTTTTTCATAATACATCAAAAATGGAAAATCTTTTTCATCAAACATCAGATCAATATTTATTAAAACATTTTTATGTGTATATTGTTTGTTGTCGCCAATAAAGCCCGCTTGGAAAGATTTGAGGCAGTAAAACGGAAAAGTACCTTTTTTTTAAATTATTTTCTGGTATTGTAATATGAAAAATAGAAAATTACAACAGATTATATTCATATTACTGTGAAGTTATTTATTGTGACACGTAACATTCAAATGCATTTCTGCTGTTATTTTACATACCAATTTTATAAAAATTAAAGAAAAAAATTTAAAATTATTTAATGTACTGGAAATTACAAATACACTCATTTAAAAAACAAATTTTATAGTAAATTCATATATAAAGTATATTCAAGTATACACTGGTGTGCAAAAATTAAGGACGAAGTCGAAAAATTAGCATATCAGCTGAACGAAGAGGCAGAGCAGAAAGAAAGACCAATCAGGAGATTAAGTGAGGTGATGTACGGTAGCACATGCGCAGATATGCAGGTAGACGTAATGGGGGAGTGTCTGATTAGTAAAGCATGTTGTCGGTGTAAGATTAGTATTTCTGGCAAAGAGATTGCACACCGTATAGCAGTTAAAATCACACCGAGTTGCTGCCTCAGCGAGAAATGGCGAATAATCAATCTGTTAGACGACATCTGGATGCTTTTACCCGAGGTCGAATCATTGGGAAGTTGGAGGAAGTTCGCAGTGTGACAAGTGTGGCTGCAGAGTTTGGAATTGCTCACAGCATCGTTTCACAACTTTGGAGACAATTTCAAACTACAGGAACAGCTATCCGGGGGTTCAGTAGTGGT
The DNA here is from genome assembly GCA_019973975.1 of Trichonephila clavata. NCBI lineage: Eukaryota > Metazoa > Arthropoda > Arachnida > Araneae > Nephilidae > Trichonephila > Trichonephila clavata. Next base: position 23,060 of record BMAO01031630.1, read on the forward strand.
CGTCCACGAGGGACCACACCCGCAGATGACCAGTATGTTGCCTTACAGGCCAGAAGAAACAGGCGGCAGACAGCGGGAGAAATCGCTAGACACACGACACAGGCGACTGGACGACCGATATCGCGTTTCACCGTGGCCAGAAGACTGCACGGTGGTGGTCTGTTTGCACGACGCCCTGTACGGTGTGTACTTCTAACGCCTGCCCATCGGAGAAGGCGTTCTCTGTGGTGCCGGGAACACCGGAGTTGGAGAGACAATGAATGGGGACGAGTACTCTTTACAGATGAGAGCAGATTCAGTCTGAGTAGCTATTCTCATCGCATACTCATCTGGAGAGAGCGGGGAAGCCGCAATCATCCCTCGAACATCATTGAAAGGGACAGGTATGGAGGTGGCGGTGTTCTCGTTTGGGGAGGCATCATGCTTGGTAGTCGTACAGACCTTCACATCTTCGACGCAGGTTCAGTCAACGGGACCCGTTATTGTAACGAGATTCTTCTTCCATATGTGCGTCATTTTAGAGGCGCTATGGGTCGCAGTTCCTTTTCATGGACGACAATGCACCATGTCATCGCACAGTAGCTGCCGAACAGCTCTTAGAGAGTGAGGATATTGAACGTATGGATTGGCCGGCACGATCTCCGGATCTCAATCCCATCGAGCATGTATGGGATTTTCTAGGCAGACGCTTGGCAGCTCGTACCTTACCACCAGTAACGATTCCGGAGCTTCGATTGGCGCTGCAAGACGAATGGGCAGCAATGCCTCAACAACTCATTGACACCCTCATTCTCAGCATGGGCAGACGCTGTGAAACCTGCCTAGCAGTCAGGGAGATCATATCCCCTACTAAAGACCGGATATTTCTTCTGGACACCCATCACAGGGATGTTTCGGCTTCAGTCGCATTGCGCTCCATGCTACTTTTCAATAAAGCTTCTTTTTATCCCTCTGATTTCTCTTTTAGTAAGTGTTGCTTACATTACTCATGTCCTTACGTATTGGGGATCTTACGGTATTAAATGTGTTTATTTGGAATGCTTTTGTACAAAGTTATATTGAAAAAACCGTCTCGTCCTTAATTTTTGCACACCAGTGTATATACATATATTCATATATAAAGTATATTCAAGTATATATACATATATTCATATATCAAGTATATTCATATATACATTGACATTTAACAATCGACTATCTATGTAAATTTCTGCATGGAAATGCTACACTGGTCATACACTTCTGAAAATAATAGTCAATATTTAATTAAACATTCTGAATTAAACGCACATACATTGTAGTGTATTCAGTACATATCTGTATTTCGTGTATTTGTAAAGTTTATGTAATTCATTTTATACCACTTATAACTTATGTTTAAAACTGGCCATTTGTGGAAAATCTCTTATCATTTAACTCTACTTTCAAAATATTTTTAAATATTGCTTACTCTACCGTCGATATCTTTCTGAATGCTCATTATCAGAAACTATTTAATCAATAAATGTCCCATATTTTTTTCTATAAAAGTTATATAAATAATATATCTTTTGCACATACACAGTAAAAAAAATATTTTCGCTAAAAACTTAAATTACATTGAATATTCAATGCTTCAAGTCAAATTTTAAAAGTTTTTCTTATACTTTGCTCCGTTGTCAATATTTCTTTAAATTTCACGAAATTTCATTAGAAAACCTGGACATAAATAAAAAAACTGAAAAAAATGAAATTTCTTAAAGAAACGCCTAAATCTTTACGAGTATAGAAATTACATTTACAAAAATGAATACAAACAATGAAAATAGTGAATTGAATATTTGAAAATGTGACAAATTACTTTCAGTTTGTTTATAATACAGTGAAATCAATATTTATTTTCTTTTTCTACTACTTGGTGATTGTCTAAGTGATCCAATCAATATAGCTTCCCTGGGCGTATGAATTCAAGCGTGTTTCTCACATATCCAAAGTTACGAAACATTTTATTAAGTATTCCTCTAATAATTCGAAGAATTGTCTAAACACCAAGGTGCCCTATATCTGTATATATTGTATATGCATTGTACTTTTTCAGCGTATCAAATCATTTTCAAAATAAACATTTTTTTTTTTTTGTAATTTTAAGATATAAGATGTAAAACAACATGGAAATGTATTCTAATGCTACCTTGATCACAATAGAATAATTCAGAATAATTGAACAAGTATAATATGTTAGAATAAGTGTGATGTTTTCATTATTGTAATATATTATCAGTTCAGTAACACTTTGTTTTGTAAATATGTAATTAAACCGTGTTTAATAAGATGAAGAAGAAAACAAATATGGAGCTACATTCCAGTTATTCATTAGTCTTAATTACATATGTTTTCTCAACGCATCTGATTTATTTCAGTCTGTTATTACTTTTTACTAGGTTTAATGCAGTATCACAATTAAAATAATTTATTTAAATATCTAACAAGCAGTACGAATTATTAAAGCGAATTTGGTGAAAATTTATTTCTAGTTTGCTGAGGTATTCTAATTTAAGTGCATACATTTTAGATTTTTAATATATATATAAATAAATTCTGTACTCTATTCACTAATATATATATACAGTTAATTATTCTCTACTATAGAAACAGAAATAACTTGAACACTAAAGATAAAGAAAACTAAAAGATAGATATTGGAATGTAAAATGAACTAAAAAACAGGTATTGGAATTTAAAAAATAGATATTGGAATGTATATATATATATATATATATATATATATATATATATATATATATAAAACGAAACTGAAAGACAGATATTGGAAACATTATGACAGTATTATAAACATTGCTGACTTAGGACAGCTCTTATATATAAAATAATTTATGTAAAGGAGAAGTTTGACAAGTTTTCTAAGGCTAGCATAAAAACCTTATCTCTTTGTATATATATATATTTCAAAATCAAATATGAAAAATGCGTTCATTTTAGCACATGTTAATGCCATCATTATAATGCGCGTTTTTATTATATCTCATTTTCTAGCAAAATTGTATGAGTGTGAAATCGTAATTTAAATAGAATAATTAATTGAAGGCTATGAGTTTCGCTTGTGCTGATTCTTAAAGTAATATTACATAATTTGAATATATAATTACTATAGTTATTATTCACATCTTAAATGAACTTGCATTTATAAATAATTATTAAATCAATCTTTCCTAAGGAATGAAAATAATGAATGAGTGAGTGAGAGTTATTTATTAACGTTACACTACAAAGCTGCACGAGGGCTATTGAAAATAATGAAAAGAGATTTAGAAAAAGGTTGATAATGAAATTTCTATATTAAATAAATTATGCTTCGAATTATATTCGACTATGGAAATAAGTTATGAAAAGATTATTAACGAATTTTTTGTAGTGTAAATTTTAAAACAATTATTTTTATATATGTTCACTTTAAACGATACTGTTTTGCATTCAGAACACATGTTGTTATAGATATTCAAAAAAATATCTTTGAAATTATCGATTTGGTGGAATTAGAAGTGATTTATGTTGGAATAATTTGCGAATACATTTTAAAATTTGCGGAATGTAAATAATGCAAAATATATTAAGATATTTTAAGCTTTCCTATTGCTTTTTGTTGTCGTCGCTAAAATATCTCCTGGCGCTATTTTACACTAGATCTTGCTTCCTCTTAAGTTGACTTTGAATGCGAAATAGTTTAATCTAACTCTAAAGAAAGCTAGCTCTCATCAATCCTTTTTTTCTCCTCCATTTTTATCAGTGGCATAACGTACACCCCCACAACCCCTGCATTGCGGGGGAGGGGAAGACTCTAGGAGACCCAAAGTCTGACTGATGCCAAGGCGCTTTGTAAGATCTGACTTGGGGCATAAAACCTAACTTTGCAGGGGGGCCCTAATATTCTCCGTAACACCACTGATTTTCATCAAATTAAAGTACAGTGTATTCAATAAAATAAGGGTTCATAATGGTACCATTTATTGTATCATCATGAAAAATTTCTTTTAAAACTCTCAAGAATTTTCAACAGTAATTTAAATTCTTACAATAACAGGCAGTGGCGTAACGAAGGATATTAGAGCCCTCCTGTATAGTTAGGTTTTGCTTTTAACAGTTTATAAATTGGTTAAATACGTACTTATGTCAGTCAGGCTTTGGATCCCCTCGAAATGCGAGGGTGTACGTTACGCCACTGATAACGGGGATATTTATAAGAATTTTTTTTCCTGAATTCAAAATTAGTTTGCTGTTCAAGGTATTTCAAGGGAAATTAATATTTTATCCAACAATAATTAATAACATTTTATTTCAGTTATCTCAAATGTTAGTACTTAAGCAGTGAACAACTCTTCAAAGCCAAAATGCTTTGTGCATGTTTGTGTGATTATTTACATTTCATTTTAGGGAAGACTAAAGTAAATATGAGGAATTGAAGCTCATTTTTAATCCTTTTTTTTTTGTTTAATTTTACTATTCATTTATGAAATTTGAAGAGTTTTTACTAGGTAAATTTATTTTTCAGAAAAATCTACAAATACTCATCAAGAAGGCGATTTTGACTATGAAGAAAATGGAGCTGCAGCTGGAGATTTAAATTCAAACGATCATTTCACTACAAATGATCATACCGTGGCACCATCTCTTGGCGAAATGAAGAAAAGGCAAACAAGCGGGAGTGGAACAAAAGCATACGAGCCATATGATGATAACGATGTGTTGGTAAAGCAATTGTTTGACGTTCGCTTTGAAAACGCCTCTCCAAAAACTGATTCCCTAATGATGAGAAAGAGCAGTCAATAACAAGTACCCCCTTTCCATACTGAGTATGAAATATGCGTCCATTTTCAGATCACAGTATGAATTTCATATATGAATGTACGTAGACATGTTCTTTAACAGTAAAGGAACATCAAATTCCTTTTGCATGTGAATGTAACTATTATGATATTAAATGTGAAGTGATGTATTTTAAAATACAACAAATTTACTCTGCTTTAAAATTGTTTGAGGAATAGCAAATGACATCGGGGCAATTTTTCAAAGTATTATATTTACAGATAATTTCAAAAATGACATTAATAAAATTCCCATAAATATTTTGCATATTTATTCATCAATCTGTCTCAGATATTTTTCGGGACTTCAGATTTTAAATCAAAATCATTCCCCAGATTAATATTTTTCAGAGAATTTAACATACTGTGTTCAAAAATGTTCAAGATTTTTAATTGTTATATTTATAAATGTTTTAAAAATCTGTTAATTTAATTCAATATGTATGAGCAATTTTTAAACACTGAGAGCTTGTTTAAAATTATTACAATGGCTATTTTTGTTTAGATATTTTCAAAAGCAAATCAAAATTAGCAACATGAAAGCAATAGTAATAATTAAAAATATTCAAATTTAAATAGTTTTTAAAAATTAATATTAAAGAGAAAAGCTCTTTTGGTCTTAGAAGTTATAACTTTTATTAAATAAAATATTCTGCAATATTAGTAAGAAATTTAAAAATATATATTGATTGCAATATTTAATTACAATATTTAAAATTAATATCCTGTATACCAAAATGAAATTTATTTTTCCTTATACGTTTTAAAATTTTTTCAAAACAAAACTATGCATCATTTTTAACTATGTGATTCAGACCAATTTATACGTCGCATATCACTAAGAATACATACAAGCCAAAAATGATTTGATTATTAAACACATTAAATAAAAAAGATATTTAACTTGAACTTTTTGAGAACATATTAAATTAACTTCTTTCCATAACCCTTTAAGACTCTGCTCACACGATTGTATGGGTTAGATATTCTTATCCCTTTAAGACCCGCAATATTTTATCTTTTAATATTACATTCTTTTGCATATTAACATTATACTGATCCCAAGACACTGGAATAAATAATTTTAAAAAAATGCTTGCTACCCATCTGGAACGTGGAATGTTCCAACACGAACGTGTGGGCTGGGCCTTAAAGCGATAAATCGCACTAATTTTATTTGAATAACACATGCAAAAAAAATCTTTAGAATTATTGAATTTTTTTAATTTTCTTTATGATTACAAAGGATTATATTAACTTGAATGATGACTATTATTAAAGTTATCTATAAAATGTATGATTGTTTACAATGAAATTGTTATTATTTTCAGCGGGCGATTATAACGCTTAGTGCTCAGAAAAAATAATTACAATAACAAAAATTTCAATTTCTAGACAATTTTACTCCTGTTCATTTTCTAATCTTTATGTGCTATATATCATATCTGAAAAATTTGTTAATGCATAAAAACGTTTTAAATATTCATTTTCTTTTCAATTTTGAAGATAATTATTTAAAGCAATTGTGTCATGAGTATTAAATGAATAATACATATATAGAAACTGATATTCATAACAGAATAAACATCCCCTCATTGTCCTAGAGATGTTTACTCGGTGTTCCAAATATAAAATCTGAGTCAATCTGATTTGATGCTTCCGTTATCAGTTGTTAATACGTTTAAAGATGCAAATGTATGTTGGTGAATTCTAATTATTAAAATTGTTGTTTGTATTCCGTGGCTCTTTCTCTATTGCCAAATTCTGTCGCGTCTTAATATTTTCCGGTGAACTTTTTTCGTGACGGATTTTTGCTCATTTAAGCAAGAACGTTTATAGTATCTATTACTCTATTTTAGAATATTAATAATACTTTTAAGAAAGTATTTGTGGGGTTTTAACTATTTACATAACGTATATACAAAGTTTGTTTCATTCCCTTTATGATTATTCCAAAATAAAACCTGTAACCTCAGAAATATATGTAATAGACGAATTATGTATAATTCTATCATAGTATTAAGTTCGAATCTACATTTTTTTTTCAATCCTGACGTATAATTGAATAATTATCGTTCTAAAGCAGCTGAACCCTTAAAGTTCCTTCGATATTTAAAACATTCTCTATTATTTAAATGTCTATAATAATGAATTGTAAAAATTTAGTATTTATTTAGAAGATTGATAAAACACAAAAAGTTTGATGATCATTTTCTTATTTGTTATTGCTTAAGGCGTGTTTATTAAATTTTAAGCTGATTTTGAAGTAAATATTCTTTTAAAAACTAGGATCTTAAATTACATCAGATTTTTAAGAGAATTAATTACCTATCTATTTTAATTAATTTGCACAAATACTTATATTAACATTTCCTTGCTTTGAAAAATCAAGATTCTAGAAAATATGGAAAAAGTCAGGTTTTTCATTATAATTTGTTGATAAAAATCATAAAATGAAAAATCCTTGTTTGTACAATATTTTTACAGGTTTCACAAATAATGCTTCTTTCCCTGAATAAGCTTCGTTCAGTAAGAGTTCTTAGATTTTAATTGACTAACATTACGTAAAATAGAAGGGGAAATTAATACTTATTTTAAAAAGTAGAGTGAATAAGCTATACACATTGCTCCCTATTATATAATTATGCTTTATATATTACCTTTAAGTTTTTCTAATTTTATGTCTACTTATTTATTTAAACATGTAAATAGTTAAAACACATTTTCCTTCTTGATTTTATCATACTATTTTTAGAGCTATATAAGCGAAGTCTTTGCATGAAGGCCACTTGTAAGAACTCAAGACGTATGGCTATGTAATCAAATGGATAATTTATCATATATCTTAGATTTTTATTGCATTAAAAACGATTGACTATATGATGTTAAATATATCAAAAGAGAATCCATATTATCTGAGTGTACATAAAATATTATTTGTGTTAAATATTATATGCATTTAATACTATAACCAGTGATAATATACATGTGTGTGTAATGTGCTGTTGTTTGTAGCTACATATATTAAAAATTATTCAGTGAGATTTTTGTTGTATTGTATAATTATTCTGCACTAATGTACATTATTCTTAAATTATATATGCATGCATCTTATCACACATACCAATAGTTCATTTATTACATAAGATTCTTAAACAAGGCTTATGGAAATACCTGTATCGTTTCCACATCCTTTTAATTTAAAAAAGGGAAATGGCTTAAGACTATCTAGAATTTTAAAAAAAAAAACATTTTATAGATACCGTTTTTTTTCTCAGAATTATTTTATTTGCATACATTTTCAAGCTCCGGATAATTTTTTCTAGTAAATTAAAAGCAGTTTTACAGTTACATTTTTAACTGCTAATGGTAATACGATTTTTTTTCAAGGAAAAATTTTGAAAAAACTCTTTATTGATTCAATTTTAATAAAGCATTTTAATAGAATTTAATCAAAGGTTTAAATCTTGTTGTAAGATATTTATAAATTTACAAAAGAACTTTCCAATTAAATTTTGTCAAAAATATTTTTATGTGAATAAAATATCTATACTTAAATGTTTTTGTAAGAGAAAAGCTTGCCACAAAAAAAAGAAAACTTTTAATTTACTATTTAAAACCAAATAATTAGGATTTTAAACGTTTTTTCTTCGAAATTTTTTTTCCAGTGTTACTCGCTGTTTCTAAATTAATTTTTTTTCTCATGTTTAACTAAGTCAATTAAAAAATCAACTTTCTACAAATACAGTAAAAGAAAGTACAATTACGAATTACATTACAGTTTCGTTCGTATGTTTGAATTTTGATCCATCACACGCAATTCATCTTGCAATGTTAAAATCTGCCGAAAAGACGCTGAGATTATCCAAAATAACAGACAAAGAATGCTAATTTTATTTCCACAATTAAAAGCATACGAACAGAATAACTTATCAGTTATATTTCATCAATTAAAATTTTATTTTCTGAAAGTTCTCAAAATTTTATAATTATAATTGTCTACAAAATCAGAATGATAGTTTATATCAGTGATACTCATCCTGTGGCCCGCCGTCAGGACCCACAGCACTAAAAAATTCAGTTATTTAAGAGCAATGTGTTAAAAATTTAGATGGGAATTATGTTAATCAAATAAGAAAAAAAGGCTTGAATAAGAAAAAAAAATCTTACTATCAAACAGCATGGCAGCTTTGTTTGTATGACTGTAGAATGTAAAGTAGGGTTTTAGTCATGGATGAAAGGAAGTACTTCATTACTCAGTAAAAAGTGACTTAGACCAAAATTTGTGTGCATGTTTGATAGAGATTAATATAGCACTAAAAACCAAAAATTGTTTTCGGTATTTTGATCAATTTCCCACATTTTAATGTCCAATACTGTCTTAGTCTTATAATTTTTCTCATTAATCCTTTGGTTGCGGCCCACGTAAAATATATTTTATATGTGTGAGACCCGGATGGAAAAAAGGTTGAATACCCCTGGTTTATTTTAACGTGTTCTGTACATTATGGGGAAGACCGAATACATCTTTTTTGACACATTATCTGTTACTTATGAAATTGACACAGCTGGAATATGTGGCAGATCATTTTAAGCATTACATCAAGAAAAACATTAACAAAGGTTTTTTCCTTAGGAAACCTTTTATGTTGTTAAATAAAAGTTACTGTTAAGTTGAATTTCGTCCATTTTTTTTCTTTAGTGCTCTATTCAAAGAAATGAATGTGTGAGTGTGAAAAAATTTTTAAATACTGTATAAAACAAATTTTTTTCTCTTAATTTATAACTTTTTTCTATCATTTGAATCATATATTTTAAATCATGAGCCTTGCAGATAAAGTAAAATTCTAGAAATAACTTGAAGGAATTTGTTTACATTTAAAAATAATTGCGTGAAATTGCTTTTCATGGAAATTAATTGTAATAAATACATTTCACAATTTCAAAAGTATGTCTAATTGAAATATATTTTTTCTTTCAAATCTGACAGAAACTGTTTTTTTTTAAATATAAAGGAGAAATATAGCAACAAAAAGTATGAAATTTTACTTATAGCTATTTAAAATTTAAAAACTGAAAAAATTTACTTAATTTTCAAAAAATTTTATTATTTAAAAATTTTAATTTACCATAAACTTTTTGCAAGAATATTATTAAAAAGTGTGTTTGAAAATTAATTGAATAAATTTGTAACGATTGAAATTTTTTTAGGTAGTTCCTTAAAGTTCAAAACGTTTTCAAATGTTTCGTGTTTATTTCAGGTAAATTTATATTTTGACAATGAATCTTAGAAATTTAGGCTATCACTATGCTCGATAGATGAGATATTAGAAAAATATTACATTTTCTCTAACTTTTTTTATTTACGTCATCTATTTAACGAAATAGTAACACGAGCACTAAATTTTCTTTGAAAAAGGAGTATAAAAAGTGGGGGAAAATTAAACAGAATGATGAGAAAATAATAATTATGTATCATCACTCACAATGAAGAACAATAAGAAGCAAATAATTTAACAAAAAAATACAAATAACGCAATAAAAAAGAAAGATAATTAAAAGCAAAAATAGAGCAACTCCTCAGAAAGGCTTGTTATGAATGTTGTGTGGAATTTACATGTACATGTGTGGAATTAAAATGTACTTTTTTAAAAAAAATTGAGACTATAAACCACAGCAGTTATAAATAAATCATTTTTTGATATCTTTGAACTGCATCTTTTGCAAACAATTCCAAAATGAATAGCTGTGATACCTTATAACACAACTTATATATATTTAAAAAATACAATCTCTAATGAATATTCGTAGCGGGCTGGGTGGCGTAATTGATTAGGTGCTGGCCTTTTACTCCCGAGTTTGAGGGTTCAAATCTGGCCCATTTAGGTGGATTTTCATGTTGCAAAAAATCGACACTTTCCATGTCGTATGGTTATGTGGCATGTTAAAAATCCCTAGAGTGCCTGTTTGACTTGGGTGTTCTCATCAAAATTAAATTCCTAGTGCAATTTTGCATCGTCAGAACTCAGGTCCCTCCTTCTGGGGAGGAAACTGGGCGTCAAAATTACATATTGTGGCAATTGCTATCCACCTATATGGTGCCCAACTAAAAAGTGATACCAGATCCCGTAGAATGTGCTATATTTTCAATGGAGAAACGAATCCGCGGCTCCATTTGAAAGGATAAGAAATAAACATTTGGTGATTTCTTGAAAATTTTCATCCCACACACGCTCGTGTGTGGGATGAAATGGAAAATATCACTATATATATATATATATATATATATATATATATAAAACTCGAGGAAAAATTATTACGGAAATAATTGTTATAGCTTACCGAGAGAGATGACTTGCCCTCTTTTTACTTGACTGTTTAATTATTCTCATATGCTAAATCATAATCACAGTTCTTTTTCATAATATGGATCATATATTCCCCTTTTCCAACAAAAACATCGAAGCATTGTTAATTTATATTCATAGCTTCCATGTATTATTTAAAATTGTTTTGCACTCTATTCCTCTATTTGACCTGTATTTTTTTTTCTTTTTTTGCAAAACATTTTTGCTCACTTTTTGAATTTTTAAAAACTGTCTATATTTTTCGACATTTTTAATCATAGTTTTGGAATTAAATTTCATATATATATAAATACACAAAATAGTTATAAACCTAAGATAACTATAGTCATGATAGTATAAAGTCTTATAGCCACAGTAGTACATAGTATAGTAGTATATATATATTTACCTGGTGTCCCATAAGTCCGTAAATACTTTAAAAATGCATAAAAATTTAAAGAATTGATCTAAGGGAATACGGTTTGCGAAAAGGTCATTCTCAGGAAGGGGGATTTTTGTGAGTTGAAAAAAAGTTGGTAGCATTTTTCTACTATAGATGGCGCTATACAGAAATAAGTACCAATTATCTGTGAAAACAATTTATTTGAAGGCAGCACATGTTTGCAATCATTCCACAACGCTACCGTACTTGTTCTATGTGTCCCCTATCACCACAAATTACAGTTTGCAAGCAAAGGATAACACCGTTCTCTACCGCATGTAGCATTTCTGATTGGATGTAGGAAAATACATGGCGAATAGCATCCTTCAACTCTACCGAAGAAGATGGGCTATTGCGATTAACTCGGAACTTAACATACCTCAGAGCCAAAACTCTACGGGTGTTAAGTCCAGGAAGCGAGGTGGCCATTCATGTGTAAAGTGACGACGCAGTACTCGTTTGTCAGTGAACATTTTTTTTTCAGGAACTACCTCACTTCGATCGTAATATTATATTCCTACAACCACGTTATCACTTATCTCGTAACATTTTTAGGTAACGTTTTCCATTCACTTAACATGTTTCCAGCCTAATCTTACTCAAAGCTCTTCAAAGAAAAAGCGACCCACAACAGTTTCCGGCATTTTAAAGGACTCTGATTTACGTATTTTTCGAGATTTGCTTGAGTATAGCGCCATCTACAGTAGGAAAATGTAACTAATTTATTTTCTCAATAAAAAAAATTATCCCTTCGAGAGAATGACTTTCCGCAAACCGTATTCAAATACATCGATTCTTTAAATTTTTATGCATTTTTTAAGTATTTACGGACTCATGGGGCACCTGCTTGTGTGTATATATATATATACATAATATATATATATATATACTACATATATTTAATATGTATAAACCAATCACAATTCTAAAATTAAACAAAAATTTCAAATTATTATTTATTACTTTGAAATCCCATTTCAAAATATCAATGGCGAATATAACAAACAATAAAATTCCAACGTTTTCAAACAAAATTAAAAATTTATGAGATAAAAATTCCTAAAATATCCAAGTGCAACCTTTTACTAAGGACCGATAAGTGGGATTAAACTAGTTTGATTGCACCAACCTTCTCCCCTATTGCAACTTGGTAAGCTAATCTGGAAATATCCAAATTATCAAAAATTTAAGATTTTAAAAGGTTGATACCGAAATAATTAAGTTAATCGCCATTGCATTATATATATATAGATAGATAGTTAGCCGCATTTTTTCAATAGCAAATTCTTGGTCTTAGAAAACAAGATTGAAGGTTCAAATAAAGTTTTGTGACCAGTCAACCTTCACCTGAAATTTGCCTATACACACTGGGCCATAGGTAAAGGAAGGAATATTAAGATAAATGTAAATACTACAATTCAAATACACAAATACTATTAATATATAACAATAAAATTTAATAGCCTACGAGTATTTACTAATGTAGAGTTAAAATCAGTGCAATAAAACTAGATGATAAAACTTACTTCAGAGAACAACGACACAAGTTATGATTCCTCCAAATACGAAGGAGTATAAGTAGTGCCACATAATTTTAAAATTAGTAAATTATGATAAAATAATTATAAGTCTATGTATATACATTTAAAAACCGAAAATATTGATATAAATTTATAGAAAATGAAAGGACTTCACAAACATACATAATGATACTTAAATATAATAAAGTATTATTAATTTATGAAACATGTGGTGCCATCTTTTGAATAACTGTATAACTAATTTTTAAAAAATTGTTAATATTAATATGTATTGTCATGTCACTGAGAACTATTAAAAATATAATTATAAAGAAAATTAGCAGGATATCCATGCTCAATACAATTGTTAATAAAGTTATTAAAATTTTAAAATATTTTAGTTTATCGCTCTAATACATTATTACGATAAATATAATTAAAAAATATTTCTATATATAGAAATTTATAAAATAGAATTTCAATATGGCACTTTAAGAATATTAAAAATAAAAGCATTTCTTTATCATAAGTATTACTATGTAATTTATGATCTTTAATATACAATGATTCATCTAAGTAATTAGATTTAACTGTATTATTATTAATTTTAAATAGGTTTAAGTAATCAAGATAAAAATTAATATTTGAGTTAAAATTATTATTTTTACCAAAAACAATTAGATCATCTATGTATCTAAAAATGCAATAGTAATTATTAATAATATATTTATATTCATAAAAGTGTGAAGATAAATAAGCCAAACTATTGCTTGTAGGGGCACCTCGAGGCAAACCTTTAGTTTGTTTATACAATGAAACATTAAAATTGTAAATTTCCTTTAGGACTAAATCTATGAGAATTTTAAATTTATGGAAATTAATAGTAAGATTATAATTACTGTGATTTTCTAAAATTACCTTAATAATATAATTGATATCAAGGGAATTAAAAAGATCTGCAAAATCAAAACTATGAAATAAATATAAATATTTTTATTTTTTAAAAAATCTACAATATATTTACTATTTTTAATTGTACCTTTATTATATTGCTTATTGATGAAGTTTTGTATAATATTATGCATCATTTTATCTTCAGTAGTGATATATGTTTTAAAACCATTTGTTACATTTCAAAATTTAACAGGATTTTTATGAAATTTAGGTGCTAAAAATATGTATGGAAACTTAATCTTAGGAATGCTAATGCCTAATTTTCTATATATAGGAATAATTTGATTAGCAATTTCTTTATGTGACAAGTTCAATCTTTTAAAAGATTCATTGTTTAAAAGTGTTCATTAAGCATATTATTATAAAAATATCTACAAATTGCAGCATAATTTCTAGGTACTTTGTCTAAATAAACAATAATAAAATTCTTTTATAGCTCATAAATTTTAATTTTGTGGTATATTTGCATTTTTTTTTACGGAAAAAACTGAAATGTATATATAAAAAGCTCTTATATTATCTATTCGAGGTATTATTCCCGGCTTTTAAAAAAAATAGTATTTTTCTAGGACTACGACTCATACCATATGTCTTTTCTTTTAAATAAACAGTATTTCAATATGTATAGAAGTCTAATTATTTTTTATGCTCTTTTTGCGTTTTTAAAGATATTGCTTATATTCCCAGGGTGTAACGCTCACCTGTAAATTACGATCTTATTTTTTTATGTTAAAAGGGAACTTTATACACTAGATTTTACGATAATTAAATTATGTTACAACTGACTCTTTTAGAAAAACTTCTATACTTTTTCTATTTTCATCTGAATTACTATGATCATAAGGCGATATTTTAATTTTTTAACATTTAATATTAATATCTAACAAAAAAAAACATTTGCTCTCCTACCTTGAATGAGTGTCCTTGAAAAATACATCTGCTTCTACATCTTATTTTATTTTCCTAAAATATTCATTCATTAACTTTGAAGTTTTAAAAATAAATTTTATTAATTGAAATTTTATTAAGTAGATAGTAAGAAAAAAACTCCCGTATTTCATGGTCTGCGTTTTTCTGCTTTAAAGGAAAATTTCTTTCTCTGATAAAAATCATATCCATATAAAGATTCTGTAATAAATTACGAACGTTTAAAATAAATTTCCTTTACTTAAGAGCCCTTTGAATGATAATAATTATTCTTTAAATAATTAGAAGCAAAATTATTTTATCTTAACTCCTGTTTCTTTAAAATTGGTGTCTCAAGGTTATTTCCTCTTCTCATGCTGTTATTTAAATATAGTTTTGAATATATCACTGCATGTGTTAGCAGTACTTTTCTACTTCAACAAAGTTCTTTCTTAGAACATCGTCGACAACTTCAAAAAAATTAATTAAAATCAGTGAATGAAGACGAAAACATAATTAGAAATATCTTTGATACTAGTCGTAAGAATTGCTTTAAACTTAGTAATAGCATGTGACTTAAAATTCTTATTTTATGGCGTCAAAATTTATTCGCAATGATTTCTAAAATTATCTGGGGACGTTTTGTCAATTTGTAATAATGTTTATAACAGCTATTTTACTCCTTTCACAAGCAGTTACATGTTCTCATTTCAAGGAGAAGAGATTGTATATTTCATATAACTGTACTTTTTGAAATATATTTGAGTTTTTTTGAATTTCACTTCACACACACAGAAAATTTATTTATTCAACATGTACATTATAAATATTCCTCTGTTTGGAGATACGTGCATAACACACACCAAAGGAAAATGTTGTTGTTGCTAATGCTATCTGTCTGACTGTGTCAGATCGAAGCCCACGAAATTCAGCGAGGCAAAGGGCTAGATGTACGCCTGTAGTGATAGTACAATTTGCTCATTTCCACCCCAATTTTGAGGGAGAACACCCAAGAGGTAGACAAGGGGCCTCCCAACTCTCTTTCCTTTCCACCAACCTCTTGAAAGGATTTGCGGCAAATATATGAAAACTGACTTACGGATGATACTCAAAACTCTCATTCGCATCACCACTCCAATTATTTAAAATAACAAGTTCAAACATTATACTATTCCTGCTTCACAGAATTCATACCATTACTTGCAAATCTAAGTCGAAAAATTATCTTTGTCCTGATATTTGCTCATTTTCATACAATAGAAAAATTTCCATATGAATGACAAAATTGTCAGGTGTTTCACGAAATCCAAAAGTCCTGATTGTTCCTCATTCGATGTTTAAATATTTCTTAGCGTTTCAACCTTAGCTCTTTCAATCAAAATCTTTGTTGTAAAAGTATGAAATAAAAAAATATCCAAAATTTTGCTTAAAATTATAGTTTATTTTATAATGTTTTAACTGTTACACTTGATACCTTTAACATAATATCGAATCTAGTCCTGCCATTAATTTTTTAGTAACACGAGTTCCCTTAACGAGGAATATTTTTAAGACATTTAATAACATCTTATATCATTATTCTCTTATTTTATCATTTCTTAAATATTAAATTAATATATCGTAGATAAATATAAAACTTTTCTTATCCGTATCCATAATTTTTATCATTATTTTTTCAGGTGATAAGCTAAATAATTAATATTTTACAGTTTTAGGCTGAGTTGCTGTATGATCGTCAACTTCTTTAAAATATATAAAACATTTCCTGGAAGAAACATATATCAGAATGATATTGTAAAATTTTGCTATGCAAAACATTGGAAATAACAGGTTTCTGCCCTTGGTTCATATACCGACATCTCCCTTCAAAATCACATATCAATTAACCTTAGTTCATTTCAAATGTATAGAACTATAGAGATTTAGAGTCTGAGACGCACTCCTCATTTATCCTAGCATAAATCTTAGACATATTTCAGTCATGAAAAAATAAATTTCTTAGTGGCTTTAACCCTTTATTTACCGCATTATGATTAATGCAAATTTTTTCATGCAATATTTTTTCTGAATCACTACATTGAAAATTAAGGGATATGCATAAATAAAATACTCAACTTTGGGAAATTTAATCCATAAGGGCTAATTGATTAAATTGGTACTTTAAAGTACCGTCAGTCCACAAAGGTCTCAAATATTCTCATAATACGAAAAGACCGAATGACTTTTTAAAGCAGTTTTAAAAATGTTAAATAACCAGAGAACACTAATATTTTACAGCACAAAATATTTATTTTTGAAGATTATTAAATTTTAAAAATTTATTTACTTTTTTACGCATAACTTTAATTTGATGATTTTCAAAGAAAGTTTGATGGTTTTTTTAAAGCACTGCATCCTGAGGTAAGAAATGCTGTATTTTCTTAACAGGAACTACTGCCACCTTGAGTTCAGTCTCTTGATCGTCATCCTA
This sequence comes from Trichonephila clavata, assembly GCA_019973975.1. Classification (NCBI taxonomy): domain Eukaryota; kingdom Metazoa; phylum Arthropoda; class Arachnida; order Araneae; family Nephilidae; genus Trichonephila; species Trichonephila clavata. The sequence goes on from BMAO01031630.1 coordinate 40,558, forward strand.
AAAATCTAACAAAAATTCCAGCAGATAATTTTTGAGACTTTCTTCACCTGAAAAATCATCTGTTAGTACATTGATTTCAGATTCTGTAGTAAATCCAAAGCCTCTTGAAGACAGAGTTTCTTTTTTCCAGACATTCTAAAAAAAGGAAATAATTATAATAATAGTAGTAATAATAGCATCTTGAAAATCTCCTAGTATTGTTAAATCTCAGTTACACATAAAGAAAGTAAAATGTTGTTAATTTTTGAAATAAGAATAGATCATTCATTTAATTGTATGGCAAAAAGGCAAGCTCAAATTCAAAGTTCAAAATTTTTTTAAACTTTAAAATAAAACAATAAAAAGGCAAAATAAATAAGTTAAGCTAAAAAGAAATGCCAAAAACAGCATAAGTTTATTGCACTATAGTGATGATGACTCTACAACACATTAAAAAACAACAAGCCACACGGACGGAAAAGAAACTAAGTTCTTACTCCAACATCTAGTGTGCTGAGGGTACTTATAAATACCGTAAAGTTATTCAACTGTAAAATTCATTATATAAACACTGTTCTCTTAAAATAAATAGCAAATCGTTTTCTATGGTCTTCCTTAACATTTTTAAAAAATAAGATACTTATCTTTTGACATAACTATGCTTTCGGAGCGAAAATGACTTTCTTCGCAATCCGATCAAAATGTCAACTGAAAACACAACTTCTGCTATAAAACTATATTAACCTTTCCCGCTAAACTACTCATCATAGAACCCGTGCTGCCATATATTTTGAAAGAGGGATTTTAAAGAATATTCCTGCTAAGTATCATCAGAGTATTCGTAAAAATGGTTATTCTATTTAACTTTAAAATGAGTGGTACTTATAAGTACCGTCGGTAGATAAAGGATTAATGTTTTGTAAATATGAAAGCAGCATTTAGTTATATTAACACAATTTAATTAAAAGTTTTTATGTACTTATTTATCAATGAGTTATACTTAATTTATTTATCTTTGTAATTACGTTCATTTATTTTTCATTAATTGGCAGTGCCCAAATTTATAAATTAATCCGTTTATACAGAAAAAAAGTTAAAACATTCTCTTTAAATACTTGCACATATATAATCAAAAATGTCTTTCATTAAATATTCAGAAAGTAAAAGACTATTGTATATATAGATTTTGTGGTTCCACAATTAAACTATAATAATCTAGGTGAAATACAAGCGAAATTAGCTGTGCAAATGCAAGAATTTCTATATATTAAGAGTATTAGTATTAAGCTAAAAATCATAAAAATATTCTTTTCGAAATTTTGGCATACTTTTAAATTATTATATATTTTCAAAATTGCAGATGTCATGTTTGATAATATATGAAACCCAAGGGATATTTAATACGTTAACAACAGCTATATATTCAATTGCATTTTCCTCATAACAGATGACAAAGTATTTCCTAATCTTCAAGTGGTGTTGAAATATCTCTACCTCTCTCATTAATACTTTAGTTTATAATTTCAGGAGAAATATTTCTCAAGGAATGGAAATTGTAAGTATTTTCAAGGATTGGATTGAAAATTTTTATAAAAAAGATTTAAATTTAACTTTTTTTAAATATTTTAATATGATAGACACATAATTTTTTTTTAAAATAAATCTCTTTTTTTGTGATAAAAATTTAAGATTGATGACACAGAATAAATTTTTTGTTATTAATATTTTAAAATTTAAAATTACACCATTTCCTTAAGCCTGATTTCATTTTCGGTATTTAAATTTCTTATAATTCAATCTTCTCTTTAATAAAGACTGAAATAAATATTTCGATATTGTGAGCAAAATCAAAATTATGTGACATATTAAAACATTAATAGCTCGAATATTTTGTTTAATAATGTATTATTATTAATCTAATGCTAGAAATCTTCTTTTGCAGAACTTTAAAGTATCCTAAAACTTTCGGAGTACTGTTTTAAAAATAGCATATTAAAACATTATAAATGCTTTTTTAGGGATCAATACCGATAAAAATTGATACATTTTACCAGCAATATTTAAAATAAACTATCTAAATTTTACAAAAAATCACAATTGTAAGCTAAATTTTAGCAATTTTTAAAAAAAGTTTTAAGGAAGGCAGAGAAAAGAAGTAAAGAACTTATATCAATAAAAGTATAAAAAATGAACTACATACATTTATCTAGGAAAAATACTAAAACTTTATTGTTTTATTAAAGTATAGAAATTTTAGAGCTGACTGAATAAATATAAGAAATGTGACATACTTTTGAGGCTGTTATTGAAATAATATGTCATAATTGAAGAAATATTCATACAGTAGCACTTATTTTAGTATATTTCCTATAAAATAAGATAAATATCGTCTTAAAAATTTCATAGAATTACATGTACACTGATCAAGAAAATTAAGAGAGCAAGCAAAAAAGTAAAGAAACCATCACACAATAGTGATACCTGGGCATAAATGGAGAGTATATGTGTAACGAAACTCAATACACAGAAAAAGAGAAGCAAAAAACGTTTGTATGGGAACTTTAAATCCTTTGGAATGGTATTGTCCCGTCGCAACAGTAGGCGGACGTTTTATTATCTCTCTTGGCATTTTTAAAGCCCAGGGGTGAGCAGAATGGCCAGATGGGTTATTGTATTCTTCGAAGGGAACTACGGACTCTTATCTCATACCCTGGGGCAAAACAGATGTTGAGCCGACTCTTCAACTGTTTAATGTTACAGTTCTTTATTTTCTCCGATACCCAGAGGCGAATAGATTCACCAGATGGCTTTTTCTTAATAACGATCTTTAGAAGAGACACACTTGTTCTATCAGCTGTTCCATTCTTTCGTTCCCTCTAACATAGGGCCACGATACACTCGTATGGAAAGGAATTTTGACCTTTGTATGGAAGAAATACTAAGGAGTGTTTTCCCAACTTCGAAGTTATAGATCGATTTATAAACCCTTCATAGGGTTTACGAAGTGCGGTGACACCGATAATTTCATTCGTGATAGACTTTTTTCCTGAAAAAAACAATTGGGAACAAGACAGAGGGTGCCGGGTGCAGACCCGTGACGCTCGCCAGTCAGAAATTATTGGGGGTGTGAAAGATCCTCACCTAGGGGGTTTAAAGAGATGGTTTAGAAGTGGACCGACTTCTGCGAGGTCAGCGCATTGCGATCAAGACTTATACGAGAAGGAGCGATAGAGACTGCGGGAAAGCCGCGCCAGCTCTTAGTCTTCTACGATACGAAAGAGAGATTTAACATAAGCTGATTGGAGCGGTACAAGAGACCCGGTAGATTAAAGAACTGCAATCCGGACTATACGTATATTTTCTTCAGCGAAAGACTGTGGATCAGCGTGAAGAATAGATGCCATAATAATAGCGTACAAATTATAACTTAATTTGTAAGTAAAATGATATCTGACCAAACCTGTGTGATCCTTCTCGCAACCCAAGCATTAAGCAAACATGACGTTACAGCATAAAGAACATGAAATGATGCTTCAGAGCAACAATTTGGTTACATGAAAATAACAAAAAACTGATTGTTTAGAATTGATACAGGATGTTTAATATGGTGTGTGGACTCCCCGAACTGCTATGACTACCGCACACTGTTTAGCATGGAGACGATAAGAATATCGTTGAGACTTTGGGGAATACTTTTCCACTCTTGACGAAGTGCAATCTCCAACTCTCAGACTGTAAGTGTTACAACTCTATTAGAAAAGTTCTGCAAATGTCTTATGCGGCGTTTATTCGACAGTAACTCTATTACAAAAATTATAAAAGCTCCGCACAGAGATATACATATTGAAAAATATAGGAACTCTAATTCTAAATCACATTTTATTTCAGAACTACGCGACAGTGATTTTAAAATCAAATTCTACCATCTGACATCATTTACTGATGCAATCACGAACCAATCCATGACCGACGCGCATGACATCATTTTAAATCCTTACTTCATAGTTATGATGTCACAGGCATGATCAAGGACCTGTGAAGAATCAATCAATGGCGAAAAATAAATGGCGTCTAAAAAGTAAGCGAATGCAGTGATCTCGCTGAATATGTCATTCGAATGAATCCCAAGCATGGTGGACAAGATTTAGGTCAGGAGAAAGTGCTGGACACTCCATACACACACTGTATTGTTTCAGCTTCAAGAAAGTTCTTCACAAGACGCGCTGTATGATGTATGGCATTATCCTGCATTACGTTGCTGGTCACACGTGGTGATGTAGTTACCCTAATCCTTTTTTATGATTATTTTTATTTCCCACGATAAAAAAATCATAATTGCAGAAAACAATTTCACTTAGAGAAAGTATACTTACCTACTTTTAAAGACTTTTCAATATTTCTCTGTAGAGTTGAGAAAAAGTTCAATCAAACGTTGCTAAAATATTTCAAGAGCGGGTGACTTTAATAATTGACATAAATCACATACACTTTGCGCTAACATTAGAGGAATGATTTTTTTAGGCAAAATTGTCATATTTTGGGCAAATTATTGTAGTTTTATTGTTCTTAGATGGTTAAAAAATAGTATATTAAACTTTTTTTTTGTGTCATTTTAATGGGTGCTGTTTGTCTTGTGGTACACTTGTTGCTGTATGTTTTTATTGATGGATTTTATGGGTAGAAGTTTCAAAATCTTTCTTTCGACACAAACACTTAATATTCATTGCTTTTCTCAAATTTACTTTCACTATCATGATTACTAGACATTATTTCATCGAGTTTTTCGTTCCTTGCTTGATCAATTTCTTTCTCCGAAGCTTCAACATCGTCCAACACAGATCAATGCTCTATTTCTTTTCTTTTTTTTTCCTTTATCTTCTCTTAATTTACATTTATTTATGAACAGTATTAGTGTCGTACTACATAGCACTCAAATCCACTAAGCCGTTCACAGAAGAAAAATGTGTACTGTTCACTGAAAATACTTTGGATCAAATATAGTCGTGCGGGGAACTCAGTCACCCCAAGTATTTTACCTTTGTAAGAAATGATTACCACTCTTAAAAAAAAAGAGAAAGATAAGTGACCAGACATTTTAGTTCCCATGAAGACTATCATATTGGAGGATACTGACAAGGGAATTGGTAACACACAGTTTTTCAAGAATTAAAGATTTCGTGAGCCCGAAGTAACTCTGTACGACGCGTGAAGGGTGAAAAGAAAGGAATTATCAATGGGGCTGTAGCATAAGGTACAACATGGGTCTTAGGATCTCGTTTGCATACCTTTGAGCCATTAAATTGCCATTCCAAGTGGTGTGCAAGTCAATACGTCCACCTATGCTCATACCATCCCATACCATCAAACCACTTCGTCTGTAATGTGATCTTTCCTGAACGATTATTGGGTTGTTTCACACAAGTGCCCTTTCTCGCCATACTAAATCGCGTCTGGCGTCACACTGAAAACTGAATCCGAGCTCATCCGTAAACAGCACTTGACTCCAATCATTTTGCGTCCAATCTTGTTTTTCAGCACCCACGTTTTTCTTGCTGTCAACGAATACACATCATTGACCTACATGTATACAGACATTCCCAAGAAGCCCATTTTGGATTGCTTGGCTTGGATCTTTTATCCTGTTGCCAAAAAAAACTATTTTTGAATTTCGTATATTGGCTGTTCTGTCAGGAAGAGCTGTTTACAGTATATATCTGTCATTATTTGCATTGGTAACACGTGGACTACATTGTCCTAACCAGCGGTGAACATGCCTTGCTTCCTATAATTGATTCCATAGTTTTACACTGACACTTATTGCCTATCCAACAGCATCCGCTACAGTTCTTTATCGTTTAACAGGATTCCAGTCAGTGTATTATACACAAAGCCATGGATTCCAGTCGATCACGTTGTCGTGACATTTCCCAGTCTCCTTTTCTCAACAAAAAAAAACATCCGGAAGGTTGAATTTCACCACTGAGACAACGAAAAACAACAGCTTCTACGAAATCACGATTTCTGTACTTATTCCCTTTTTCTGAATTTTGACCCCATGTGTACGTTGATTTGCATATAAAGTTTTTTTTTCTTCTATTTTCTGCTTCCTTATAGAGTATGATGTTTTGTTTTACGCCAGTTATCAGAGGAAATACTTGAGTAATTTTGTTAAATCCATGTACTCCTCTAGTTTTTTTTAACAGTGGATAATATTTTGAGTTATCAGACTCGCCATGATGTGAGTTTGAACAATTTAAATCCCCACTTCTCTGGTAGATTTAAATCCCACAAAATAATATGTTTTGAAAAGCCCAAAAGATTGTTCTATTCAATAATATACAAAAACCAAAAATGTATGCTTCGGTTGAAATTTGTCATTTCAACGTGTTCGAGTATCTTAAAATTTTCATTTTCCTATGTAACAATACTTATTAAAAATTCTTATTTATAATTTGAATAATTCAATACAAAATTCCTAATTCACTCAAAAGAATATAGGATAATTCATTAGAATCAATAATTGTTTCAGACAATAGTATTATATAAAATATCAATACAGGGTGTATCAGTACAACGGTCACAAACTTTCAGTGCAAATAGAGTACACCTAGACAATAAGAAACACATAGCAATACATGGTAGGAACGACATAAAACACAAGAAAGACAGAACAAGAATAAGAAAAGAAAACATGTTTATTATTCTGAGCATAGCAAATATTCTGGGAAGACTTTGGTTGGTGTACGTGATAGATGACACACTCTGTAAACCGAAGCATCAGATGACTGTGTATGCACATGCGGGGATTTTGCTACCACGATCACTATGAAGCTCATGATGACAGAGTGGTTGTACGGCGGAACGTTACATGGACGCTGAGCTTGCTAGTATACATCTGGCGTACAGGACCACTGATTGCAATGGACGAGCACACAATGTTTGTACGCCTGACGTTATTAAAAGAGGAAAATTCCCAGCCACGCTTTCTTTGTATACTTGCGCCAGAGACTGTCTGACAACGAATCCATTATAGAAGACACACAGGAAAATGAGCGAAGAGTAAGAACGCCAAACAACGAGAAGGTTGTGTTGGATCTAGTACAGAAACAATCCCAAAGGCATTACTTGGGCTATCGCCGGTCATGTCTGGATTCTACGCACCGGAGATGTGAGACCTGCATCACGATACGGGTCGTAATTTCGAACACATATTTTGATTACGATCGTTGTCTCTCTTTTTTCTTAGTTGTTCTCTGTACTAAGGATAATAAACATGTTTTCACCTCTTATTCCTGTTCTGTGTTTGTTGTGTTTTGAGTCATTGCTACCGCGCCAGAAATGCATTTCCGACCATTCAGGGTTGTGTGATTTTCCCTCGTATAGGTTTACGCTATCTGTGTCCTGAAAGATTGTGGCCGTTGTACTGATACATCCTGCATAGATTAAGAAGATATTTATAGATATGTTCTAATTATATATACATGACATGATGATGATTAATACTTCCTTAATCAACTTACCAACGTAAGGAATTATCGGAACTAAACTAAGTAATCTCAAATTTTTTCATGTGGGTATAGAATTTGAAGAGTTTCGTTCCATCTCAAGTATCTAAAGTATTTGGTCACGGTTCAGATAATCATATTTTGTATATGGTTTATTTTATATGTATTAAATGCTATTTCATTTTGCTTCATGTTGAACTTTAGTTTGACAATTTAAATCAAAGCTTGTATCTGTACTTGCAAATAAATTAGGAATTGAAAGTAAGTGTCTTTTCTTTCTTTATGTAAAAGCATACAAATTAAATAAAATCTTTTAAAATTGCACTTAAAACGTCTCCAAGTATATGGATGTATTAGATTTTATTTGAGATATTTATTACAAAAAGTTAAACATTTTTCAACTTGCAAGTACACTCTAATTTCCTTTTATTTTTAATTTCCTATTTACCTATTCATAAAAAATATATATAATCTTTGAAATGGCTCGCAGTTTGAAATTAATCTGAATCAATATTTTTTACTTGACATATTATCAAGAAATTATACAGTGGTGATCAAAATAGTGGACATTTTTGGAAATTGTTATGCTTTTAAATTTATATGCTTATAAAAAAATGTTATTTTCTACAAAATACAAAGTGATGTATTTCATTTAAAGAAAATTTAATGCTTAATTCAATAAAAAAAAAATTCAAATATTTATAATACAAAAAAGGTTCACTTACGAAAATTATCGAAATACATAATTGTCTGATTATTACAGGGAGTTATCAGTACTTAGCATGGTAGATTTAATTTTTATTACAGATTCACATCGATGTTTCATTGAGCTGACGATAGCTTTAAGCTCTTACTTCGTTATTACATGATGCCAGGAAACAATTATAACCTCGATAAGTTCCCTTTTATTTGATGGATGCCTTATTCGAAAAAAGTTTTTTAAATGGTGCCGAAAAATTGAGGTCAGGACTGTTTCCTGGACAGGACCACAATAATATTAAGTCATGAAGCAATGGCATCAAATAATAGAGTAAGTAGATTGAACACTTCGAATGAGATGTAAAACTATTGTAGTAAGAGAAAGTGGTCTTTCCTATGCTGTAATTGTGAGACGGGGGGTGGCTCATTTACTACATCTGGAGCCTGAAAGCTTTGCTTGCGATATCAGGAGACAAATTCAATAAAAAAAAAGCAGAGAAATGCCGAAATAAGTGCACCACATCTGTTAATGTCAGACAAATAAAAAGACTATGTCTCCAAGATAAAATAATGTCATGAATAACTACCAGAAGTGATATGAGAGATACTGATGTTTCTGTCAGTTCAAGAACAACCAGGAGAAGATTAGCAGATGTTACACTGAGAGATAGAATACCACGAAAAGAGCCTTATCTCAATTTACAGCAGAGCAAAAAACGACTACAGTGGGCAAAAGAACTCATTAATTGGACAAATGATCTGTAGTCACGTTATATGGAGTGATGAAACTAAGATATCGTTATTTGGTAGTCATGGACGGAAATATGTTAGACGTAGAATAGGAGATCTACATCCTGACTGCATTCACGTAACTGTAAAGAACACATTTAGGCTTATAATTTGGTCATGCATGTCTACATATGGTATTGGTTGCCTTCATGTCATCGATGGAATACTCAATGCCAGAAAATACATTGACATAATTCTAGAACCCAAATTTCTACCTTCCATCAGGGATCTCTTTCTCAACAATGATTCATTTATTTTTCAGCAGGATTCTACTCCCGGTTATACAGCAAAATTATTGAAAGAGTGGTTTCGTACGAAGAACATTCAATGGTTGTCCTGAGCCAGAAAATCGCCCTGAACTTAATCCTATTGAAAAATTGGGGCACCGTTTGAAACTCTGTACTAAATATGGCATCCATCAAATAAAAAGGAACTTATTGAGGTTATAATTGTTTTCTGACATCATGTAATAACGAAGTAAATGCTTAAAACTCTCATCAGCTCAATTAAACAGCAATGTGAAGCTGTATATAATAAAGGTAGCTGTGTAAAGTAGGGTGGCTTTAATAAAAATTAAAGCTACCCTACTAAGTACTGATAAGTACACTGTTATCATCGGTATCTAATGTATATCGATAATTTTCATAACTTAACCATTTTTGAATTAAAAATATTTGAATTTTTTTAATTGAATTAAGTTTTAAACTCTCTTTAAAAGGATAAGCAACATTTTGCATTTTATGGAATATAACATTTCTATAAGCATACAAATTTAAAAAACATAGCAATTTCAAAAAGTGTCAACAATTTTGGCCACCACTGTTTGTTTATAAGCAATATAGCTTACTTTTTTTTTCCATTTTTTCCATCTCAATGTTCTTCTTTCAGCGAAAAAATTGATAGACAGACAAAGTCATTTCATTTTTAAGTCCGCAGAATAGACAATTCAAATTGAAATTCCTGAAGGCTATTTCTCACGATATTCCGCACAACTCGCTGATAAAATCTAAAGAATAAGGTACATAAAAGCCTTCACGCATTTCCTACTCGCTGAATTATTCATTACTTGAGAATTCTTACCGAACAACGACTTAGAGCAACATATATAGAAAAACAACAGGAATGAACCTGTGTTCCTTCTAGATTTTTTTCGTACCTTTTGTGAATGTGAAAACTTTTCCCTTTTAATCCTTTTCCTTTCTTTTTCTTAATATTTTTTCTCTTTATAACTGAATCCATCCAAACATAAATAACACGTGCAGAAAGAAATTATCAATTTAACTTTACAATCTAATAGCTGATCACTGAAAATGAGCTTAAATCTATGCATCTACAAAAAATACTTTTTACATTAAAATAAAATTAAGTATCCGATATAGTTTTAAAATTTATGGAAAAATTATACAAAATATAACAGAAAATCCTTTATGCAGATAATAAAAAAAAAATTTATAAAAGCTAAAGTGTGGCAAATTATATATCAAGGAGAACAAATACAAAAAAAAATAAAGAACAATGCAAAGAAACGTAAATTAGTCGTCCGAGAAACAAGATGTAACAACTCATCATTTACAGTTTCATGTCAATAAAGGAAAATAGTTCGACAATATATGGTTACACTGGACAGTGGAGGAGCCTGTCATATTGTCAAGCACAGTGTGTAGTTTAAAGAAATAACTCTCGAAGTAAAAGATATTTATTTAGCAGGTAAAAGGAATCAAAAATTATGCTTAGAGAGAAAGAAAATTTTAGAGCAAAAACTGTGAAAGAATGGAATATTGTAACTATAAAATTTAACTGCTAACAAACGTTAGTTATATTCCTCAACTAAGATATAATTTACAACTTGAAACATGATACTTGATAAAGGTAATAAATTAGTTACTAAAGCCTTTAAAATTAACGGTTAATTGGAAATATATGCAAAAAACCATTGTGTAATTTGGAGTGCTATTTTTCTAATCAATCTACTAGTATTGAAATTTGGCAGCTATGTCATTAAAATGAAAGAACTCACATCTTATATATAATATTGACATACTGTAAAATTCGGAGTGTAAAGCGCACCTAAACTTTCACAAGTTGCGCTTTTTAATTTTTATTTATAGCCGCCGTATAACGCTTGACCAAGGATCCTGAAATGTACATGTACAATGCCCTTGTATTTTGAAATCATTCATTAGAGATACTATCGCATGCTTTTGAAAAAATAGTAAACTTTTAGTATAGTCCTTTAAACTCATAAAGAATGTTATTTCTTTTAAATAAACAGTATTCCGATATACACTGGTTTCCAAAAGTTAAGTATGATTGATAATTATGTGAATAAAGAAGGAACTGTAAACCAGAATGGCGGGAAACGTGATATGCGAGTGTAAAACGGTTATAAAATAAGGAAGCAAATCAAAAGAATGATAATATTAATTTTATTATCCAAAGTAGCAGTTTGCAAGAAAACTGAACATAGCAAGGATTCACACTTTAAAGAAAAAATTAAAGAAAACATTAAATAAAATACTGATGCTACAGTTTAATAAGACGTGTGGTCACCTCTGGCAGCCAGGCCGCTGCACAGCGATTTACCATACTTGCTATGAGATGATGAATGAGTTGTGGGCTCAAACGGTTCCAAGCTTCTTGGAGAGCTCTTTTCAGTTCTAGAACGGAGCTTGGTGGGCGCAAAAGGGCTGCAATTTGTCTCTCGAGCATATCCTATACATGCTCGACAGGATTTAAATCAGGGGAGTTCTTAGGCCACGACATGCACTGGATGTTTTCCGTTTCAAGGAAGTCATCAATCAGCATCGCTCGGTGACATGGCGCATTATCATCCATGAATATGAAGTCAGGACCGACAGCACCTCGAAACAAGTGAACATAAGGCTCAAGAACTTCGTCTCTGTATCTTTGAGCAGTCACAGACCCCGTGTCAAAGAAATGGAGGTCTGTGCGGCCGTCCATCATGATGCCTGCCCATGCCATTACTCCCCTTGATGGAAAATGATGTCTTTCCGTTATGTTTCTTGGTTCAAAGCGTGTTCCACGTTCTCTACATATCGTTACCCGCCGAGAATTACTACTCAGACTAAACCGGGACTCGTCACTGAACATCCCATTGGCCCACTCTCCCACACTCCAATGTTGATATTTCAAACTCCAGTTCAAACTAGCACGTTTATGCGCAGACGTAAGGGGAATGCAAACTGCTGGTCTTCTGGCATACAGGCCAGCATGATTGAGTCTCCTGTAAACAGTTTGTCTCGAAATTCGTATTCCTGCGGTGACTGTGAGCGCCGAACCCAGTGCTCTGGCAGTACTGCCCCTCTGACGTCGCGCACTTATTACCAGATATCGGTCTTGGCGAGGGGTTGTGACTCTTGGTCAGCCTGATACTGATTGTCGGGTAACATCTCCCGTTCTTTGAAACCTCTGCCACAGTCTTGAGATCACAAACTGGTCCGCATTTATACACAGGATTTTTACGCTAAAAAATAAATTCTGAAATTCCTGATTTACTCCTCGCCGATCTATGTGGTCCTAATCATACCAGAAAATATGATGGTGAAAAATATTTCGTTGTAACTGTGGATGATTTTCCATGTATGCATTTTATTTATTTCTTTAGAAAATATAGAATTTGATAATTTTTATATTTAAAGCTAAATATGAAAATATACCTGTTATAAGAATTTAGAAACTGATGACTGAAAACGAGCTAAGATTTGTGAATGAGTAACTTGCTTGTTATTTTACTATTTCAGGAATATTTCATGAAAAGACTGTTTTATACAATAGTAGTTGTAGTTTGGGAAAGTGGGAGCACTTAGTTCTTCCGAACCTTCATCTCCTTTTATGGCATTTTAGGTGATATTAAAAAGCTTTCAAATTGCCCTTTTTATATTATAAATAATATTGAAATTTTAAAATGTAACTAATGAAAATTAATAAAAAGAAAAAGTTTCTTTGATATGAAAAAATATATAAATAAAATAAAGATAAATATTGATGAAAAAATCTTGACTCAGAAAAACCTTTCGCGATGGAAGTGGAGGAGGTGATGCCTAGCCAATCTGGTCGGGAAGACCAGATTGAAGAGAGAAAATATTTAGATGAAAAAGTTAAAATAAGTTGTGGTATCGAGTGCAGCTTCTGTGAGTAGCTGAACTGAGAGGTCAGCTATTTTTGTATATAAATTTAGGGGAGAGACTTGACCAATCATTGAGTAATAAATGGAGAATATAAAAGTAAATGATAAATAATATAGATAAAAGAGAATACATATTTAGGAATTATAAAGAAAAGCAGGATCAATTGGGATTGATCTGAGTCTGTAGAAATTAAGATCAGGAGTATATTTTTCGATGCTAGTCCTCGATTTATTATCTCAGAGTTGCCAATTTTATTAAAGAAATTCATAGAGAATTTCTCATGATAGGTTGTCTAATAGTGGGTATTTTACTCGTGTGGCTCTGAGGTCTACTCTATACAATAGTGAACGTAACAACAAAGCAAATTGTTTGACCCGTATTCTTTTGTAAAGGGCTAGATTTTTACTGTATTAAAAAGTAAAGCTCTTCTTTAAATTTTAGGCTGGTGCTATTAATTCTAATACTCACGCACGCACACAACGCACCTAATTTATTCCACTTAAAAGGAGGGGGAAATTCCATTAGAAATTTGAACAGGTTATAAGCCGAATTTAACTTATTTTTAAAAAATGGCTACGTGGCTCACATTTCTACGTTCCGAAAGTAATGAGAATTAAATTTGAAGTTCCTGGAAGACTGGAATAATGTTAAGCTATGCAAGGTAAAGGAGGGAGATAACGAATTTATTACATTAAAAATCAAAAAATAATTGAAGGAAGATCAGTTAAATTTAATGAGTCTTTAAAAGCTTGTTATTATTTAGGTAAATCAGAATTCGAAACGTGGAACAATGACTCCTTTTTTAAAAAATCTATCTAGATTCAAACGAGACTAATCAAATAAAATTTTAAGGAAAGTATCATCCAATTGAGAATTATGTGATGAGTCTGCAGCAATTGAGAATGATTGCTCCATTCTATTTCAGACCTTACCATCCCATCAAGTAGCGAAAACCAACTTCTGGTATTTTATCTTCTTGGTATCTAATATTTTATCCCTTGTTTCTTATATACTCCTAATAATTTAATATTCCAAAACAATATTTTAGTTAAATGAAATGATCGTTCCATTTTTGAGAGATATTCTTTTTTTTTATTAGAAAATTTGATATGAACAGTTTTTCCGTAAGGAACTATTTTTACTTTTTCAATGATATGATACTCAAAAAATTATTTCACGCAATATGCACTCCATTCAAACAACGGAACAATGCACTGAATAAATTTTCATATTTGTTTTCTTAAATTGCTTAGTTTTACTATAAGAGCTACCAGTTTTTTACTTGTCACTTCTTTAGATTAAAGGTCACCTTACGAGGCCAAAAATTTTCGTTATCTACGACACCTTGAGAATAGATAAACAAAGAAAAATATTGATTTCATTTTAAGGCTTTCAAATGCTAGCTCAGGTTTTTACTCTTTTTTTTTTTTAGTTACTTTAGCAATAGTCTTTTTAAGAAAAACTAGTTTCAGAGAAAGAACGCAGGCGCGCAGGAACAACTTTTTTTCTTTCCCTTGAAAGTTGGCAATGTCAAGGGTTGCTTCATGAGAAAAAGGAGAGCATCTTTTCAAAAGAAGATTAGTAAGGGAGATTTCTTTATCGAAAAAGCATTTACTTAGATTCATTTGTATTTCGTTGCAGGGAAACCGGAGGGAAACTAGTAGAATAAATACTTAAACACTTAATTTGTTTCAATTAAAGAAAGATAGTACAAACTTAAGGCGATATGGTACCCTAAAAATCATGAAACAATCGAAATTTTTTATTGGCTTATTTGATACCCCGAATTTTTATAAACATGTCTGCAAAATTTCAAAGCTTTACCTGCACTTTTTATCAAGTTATGTTGCAATATTTGATGCTGAACAGCAACTACCCCGCCCACATTTTAGATAATCTGCTAGAAAAGAGCCTGATAAAAAATGAATTAATTATTTTTCCACCGTGCGTTAATGAGACTGACATTATATAAGCAGTAACAAGTCATTTCAAGAAAAAATTGTGCAATTCATGCAAAAATTCTAGTTTGTGTATTGTTTATTAAAGAGCAAATGGATTTGGTCAAGATTTAAAAGTTGTGCGTGCTTTTTATGGTATTATTATGAGTGAAATTATAAAACTTCAAAACGGATTCTCCCAAAGCACAAATACTAAATCTCATTTTGATAACTCAGATAATTAAAAATCTAATTCGCAAGAATAGAAAAACTCTCCCATTTTTATGTATTTGTTTTTGGTGATATATATATATCCCATGTGTTCAACACTTTTATTATTAAAATATTTTAAGATATTTATTTAAACAAATGCACTTATACAGTTCTTAGATTTTGATGTATTTTACCTATAAATTGTTATTTGAGTTTGCTTTTATTCGTGTACAATATTTAACATGCGAAGGCTTTTAAAATCATGGAAATAAAAAATAAAGGCATAAACATCTTCTGTACATGTTGTGCATTAGCTCTGAGCATTGCATTAGCTCTGAAGTGTGTGTATTTATTTTTTATTATAATTATTAAGATAAAGTGTTATGAAATATTGATCTTTCATTCGTTTTTTTCTATGTATTCATTATGGCAGTATACTGTTTAATTGTTCTACATTTGTGCAATTTTTTATGGTAAGTAGTTTTAAATAAGTTAATTAACATTTCATAAAAGTTTCAGACTATTCGATGAATATTATATCCCGTTATTCATGGATTGAAAACTTCAAACTCATTTTTCTCCATGTTGAATTTTTGTACATATACTATTATTCAAAACCCCTAAGGCTTTTTTGATAATTGAAGTATGGGTTTGAAATTTTTTATACATGTTCTGAAATGTATGTTTTGTAAAACTGTGCATGGAATTACCTTAACATGTTTAGTACTTTATCTAAAAGATTTTAAAATCAAAATTAATATTTTTTTGAGAATTTTTGGAAGTGTTTAACTATAAAAAAAAATTAATAAAAAATTAAAGATCAGCAGCAGAAAAAAACTCATGCACAGTTTTATGTAGTATAGTATAAGGTACTCGGGAAAATTTTTGAAAGAAATGAAACATATTTAAAAAAGCCTTAGGAATTTAAAAAATGTTTTAAAAAGTTTAAAAAATTGAAATTTTACAAAAATTTTACAACGAATTAAAAAAATTTGTATTGAATTATTATTAAATATAAACCTTTATAAAATACAATTAAAACCAAATATCAGATATTAAAAATAAAAAATCTGTGAAGATGGTACCATATCGACTTAAAATCAAAATAATTTTTAAATACATTAAAATTCCAAAAAACTATCTCCTTTGAGAATAAATTATTCTGTATTTTAAACATAATTTGAATTTTCATTTCTACTTTGAAGCATACTCCTATCACATCTTTCCTTTATTTATTTTATTTTCGATATGTATTTCATAAAATTCTTTTTTTTTTCCTATTAATTAGACTCATATCCAAAATTAAGGTCACAAACATGTTTTTCGTCATAATTTTAAATTTCCTAAAGAAAAACCTTTAGAGATTGTATTTTACATATTTTGAAGAACGGGTAATACAATATCAATCTTCAGTTTAGGAAAAGATGTTGTTTAGCATTAGTTTTTGCAGAATTACTGAATTGAGATCTTTTAAGGGTATGGGATTTTGTCCCACAGTTTTGTGAATATTGAATTAAAACAAACATGTTAGCCTCTTAGCAGTAAGAATGACTTCTCATAATCGCTTAGATGATCCCTTGATATGGAGAGCCATTGGCAGGCTTGAAGCTGGTTAGTCTCAAGCGGAGGTGTCTCGATCATTACAAGTGGCCTGAAAGTGGGTCGCCCGGCTGTGGAATCAATTCCAAGCAAGTGGTATTGTTACCAGAAAAATCAGTAAAGTTCACCACAGACACTTGGCATCAACACTTGCACAGGATCGCTACTTGGCTGTAAGCGCACAATGGCATAGGTGGACAATGGCTTCTCAGCTTGCTCGTAACCTTCCTGCTGTGTCTGGAAGAAATTCCAGGCATACGCTCAACAGCCGTCTTGCAGAGACTATCTTTTACGCACGGCGTCCTGTCTTGTGTGTCCCTTTGACTGCATCCAAAAGGAGATACAGGATATTTGTTGAGTTGAAAACATCATTCGTCGAGACCACAAGAATGGGGGCGTGTTCGTTTCAGTGATTAGTTGAAATTCTTCAGACAAAGGGATTCTCGTCGAGTCTTCATCCTGAAAGAAAGTGGAGCTTACTTTCATCCCTCCTACATAATGAAAATCAACGGATTTTGCGGTAAAGAATTCCTTGTGTGTGATGGCATAATGTTGGGCAGTCATACATCCTTGTATGTTTTCGATGCGAGTACTATCAACACACAGCGTTATAGGGATGAGATCCTGGAAATCTATATGAGTTTTTCCTGGGTGCTATAGACCCGGACTACATTTTTATGGACGAAATTGAGCGGCCACGCAGAATTCACATTGTTCGTGAATTTTATTTGGCAGGGCATATTTGCCATATGGATTGGCCCTCAAGGTCTCTGAAACTACTCTAATATTTCCGATAGTCTAGGAAAAGCCATTTCTCAGTGTAGCCCTCCTCCCAGAACTCCTAGGAATCAAAAGCCATGCTTTTAAATGAATAGGCTTTGTTGCCTCAAATATTTATTGACACCCTCATAAACAGTATAACAGCTCGCTATGGAGTTTGTATACCGGTGCGCGGTGATCACACTTCAAATTAGACAGAGTTTTAACGAGTTAAATGCTTTATTTCTGTGTCATGATTTCACACTTTTTGATATGACTTTTTTTTATCTTAATTCACAGTTAAAATCTTTTCCATATTTTTATGATGCTATATTCTTTCTCACACTGTAATACGTCTCTGCGACAAATTTCAAGGCAACACAGAGAATAGTTAATCAGTTTTTCTAGATTTTGTGTTTGTGACCTTAATTTTGAACATGAGTATATATACTTGTCTTTCAGCTCTACTGGGAGTAATCTTTTTAAATGACCCAAAATGAATAATTTGAATTTTATTTTATGAGAATCAATTGAGGAAAAAAATTTACCCAAAAATCGAAACCCGTATATAAATTGAACAAAAAAAAGTTTCTGTAATTTTTAAACATGTCACTACGAGGGCGACACTGTGCGTGTAAAGTGGGTGGAATAGTTTCGAATCAAATTGATGTCAAGCAGTAGTCATCAAACTTTGTCGACACACGGAACCCTTAAAATTATATGGTGTTTCCGGGGAACCCCATTCAAGCCTTAGAACAATATACAAGTGGTGGCAAAAAAGTCCTATACACACTCTTTTTTTTTCTTGCCTAATTTTTGTGTTTGATTTAACCTTTTGTTATGAAATTGTCGTACTATCTAAACTATTTTTAGTGTTTCTAATGTATTTTCTTATGTATTTTCTTATGCTGGTTTCAAATATGTTACTAGTTTCTTAATCCAACAAATATTTTTGTAGTAAAGCTGCCTGGACACACAAGAATGTGTATTATGGGCAGAATAACACAATTGAAAAAATGGTTTATACGTAGTAGAGTTAAACCCAAAATCTTACAAAGACGATACGTTTAGCAAGCCTTTTGAAAATTACATGGTTGTTACATGTTTGAATATCAATACTTTATGGTTCAGACATTTGCTTTAATTAGGGCTCTACATCTTTTTGGCATGGAATACACATGTACCTGAAATCATCAGTCGTACCTGAATCATCAGTCGTGAGCATCATAATAATGGTGGCATGTTTTTTCATTTATTATTCGAAGTGTACCAGACAAAGTGATTCTCGTCCAGTCTTCACATGGAGAGAAATTGAAGCTCGCTGTCACCCCTCCTACGTAACAAAAATCGACAAATTTGTTAACAAAGGGAATCTTGTGTGTGGTGGCATAATGTTGGGCAGTCGTACACCACTATACGTTTCCGATGCGGGTACTATAAGCTCACAGCCCTTTAGGGATGAGATCCTAGAAGCCATTGAGAGGTTTTTCTGGTTTCTATGGGGCCAGACTCCGTTTTTATGGAAGATAATGCTCGGCCGCACAGAACTCCCATTGTTGATAAATTTTATGAAGAAACTGATATTCGCTATATGGATTGACCCTTGAAGTCTCCGGATCACAATTCCATTGAATATGTATAGAATGGTGTAGGAAAATCCCTCTCTCAGCGTAGTTTTCATCCCAAGACCCCCCCCCCCAGCGAAGGAATGTCCCACTTTTGGAAGAATCGAATTTGTTGCCACAGATACTTACTGATACCCTCATAAATAATATAGCAACTCGTTGTGAGGCTTATATATCAGTTCACAATGGTAACACTCCATATAAGACATTTTTCCGAGTAAAATGCTTTACCTCTTATTCATGATTTCCCACTTTTTAATGAAACTTTTATCTTCATTCAAAATTAAAATCTTTTCTATATTGTTATGTTACTAAGTTTTTTTCTCACATTGTAATATGTCTATGTGCCAAATTTCGTGGTAATACACTAAATACTTCATCAGTTCTCACAGATTTTATGTTTGTGACCTTAATTTTTAATATGAGTGTACTTTCAATACACTAAAATATTCTGCTCATTTTGTTTTCAACTCTTCATCACTTCTACTCTCTAATTGGTTTGAATAATGGAGCATTTCATTGGTTGAAAAAACAACTTATTGATACAGTAGCCTTGTGCCTGTCTTATAATTTTTTTAATATTGATAAAACTATTTACTTTACATGAATTCTACAAACAGATTTGAAATCAGCATCAAAAAATACTTTAGAACAAGTAACAATAGCTAAGGTAGTACAATAATTTCATAATAAAAAATAAGGTCAAACATAAATTTTAGGCAACAAATTTGGTGTGTTCAGCACTTTTTGCCACCACGTACGGACTACCGAAAGCTGACCACAACCTGTTTGACAGTACGCTGTACGGGTACTGATATTTTCTTCTTTCTATCTTTGATTTGCAAATATTTTTAATTCTTAGAGCTAGATTATTAGTACTAGCGTTTTTAAGAGATGCAGTTTGTCCATGGTATTGAAATACTTCTCATCTGGGATTTTCTTTGTGGGGAAGGCGGGAATTTTTCACTGATAACAGGAATTTAGATTTTTGGAAGTGTTCCACAAAAAGAACAAAGATTAGAAAAGCACTGTGCAATATGAGGCTGCAGAAGAAATGAGACTGGAAAAATAATCCAAAAAAGTCGATATTATCCCTGTCCCCATTTCAATGTAAGACTTAGTATCATACTATACTTCAAATTGCTTCATGTTTCTTATATATATATACTAGCCGTTACCCTAGCGCTTCGCTGGGTATTTCATGATGTTTTATAAATATATCTGTTTATATATATAAAATATTGATATCTATGTCCTAGCATTAAGAATTCTATTGTATTGAAAAATATACTTATACCTGTAACTCTCCCCTCTTGATAAAAAAAAGGACAGAACTACAAATTTGTATTATCTAATATTCTCTAAACTTGAGTGTAGAATGATGTTTACACTTTCGTAACCCTATAACAAAGTGGATTTCTGAAAAACCATTT
Source organism: Trichonephila clavata (assembly GCA_019973975.1). Classification (NCBI taxonomy): domain Eukaryota; kingdom Metazoa; phylum Arthropoda; class Arachnida; order Araneae; family Nephilidae; genus Trichonephila; species Trichonephila clavata. The sequence continues at coordinate 61,244 of BMAO01031630.1, forward strand.
TTAGGAGTGTCTCTACTCCATAAAATAAACATGGAAACCAAATTTCAAATCTAAATCTAATAGGGTAAAATTTTTACTATCAATACCTGCCCCCCCCCCTCATAATTCCGTTGAGAGTCGTTCTCCCAAAAACCGTTCTTAGCGGATTTCAATTCAACAAAAGAAAAATGTAAACCAAATTCCATTATTATAGTTCTTGTAGTTCGAAAAAAGAAATTTTTTGCCAACACGCACCAGTAACCCCTTGCTCCCCCAGGAGTTGATTCCCGTCAAATGCATTCTTAGTGGATCCCTATTCAACAAAAGGAACATGCTTAACAAATTTCAAGTACACAGGTCTAACAATTCTAAAACAGGATTTTTTTCCTATAACTCCCCTTCACCCCTCACAACCCTCCTTAGGTGTCGTTTTTATTTTACTCTTTGTTTGAACATGCCTCCCAATTTTCAAGCAGGTAGATCGAATAGTTTAAAAACGGAAATATTTATCTATTACGCCCCTTAATCCCCCGAAATGAATCTTGGGGGTTGATTTTCGCGAGACCCATTTTATAGCGGTTCTGTACTCAACGAAAGGAATATGCTTACCAAATTTCAAGACTGTACGTCTAATAGTTTAAAAATGGGAGTAATTATCTATAACCCCCCTTGAGCCCCTGAAACGCCACTTGGGGGTCTGTTTTCACAAAACCCATTTTGTAGAGGATCTCTACTCTATGAAAGGAATATGCTTACCAAATTTAAAGACTGTGAATCTAACAAACTAAAAATGGAAAAAATTATCTATAGCGCCCCTTGAGACCCCGCAACGCCACCTGGGGGTTGATTTTCACAAAACACATTATATATTGGATCTTTACTCCATAAAAGGATTCTGTTTATCATATTTAAAGACTGTGCTACCAGGAGTTTAAAAATGGAAAAGTAATTATCCATAACGCCCCTTAAGCTACTCAACGCCACTTGGGGGTCTATTTCATGAAACCCATTTTTTGGCGTATCTCTACACTATGAGAGGAACCTGCTTAAGAAATTTCAAGACTGTGCTTCTAATAGTTTAAAAATCGGAATAATTATTTATATCTCCCCTCAACACCCCTTGGGGGTTAATTTTCCCCAAACCCATTTTGTAGCGGATATTAACTCCATGAAAGAACTATGCCTACCAATTTTCAAGCCAGTAGGTCAAGTACTTTAAAAACGAAAATATTTATCTTTTACGCCCCTTAACTCCCCTCAACATCCCTTGGGGTCAATTTTCCCCAAACCCATTTTGTAGCGGATATTAACTCCATGAAAGAACTATGCCTACCAATTTTCAAGCCGATTGGTCAAGTATTTTAAAAACGAAAGTATTTATCTTTTACGCCCCTTATTCCCCTCAACTCCCCTTGGGGAGCTATTTTCCCAAAACCCATTTTGTAGCGGATATTAACTCCATGAAAGGAATCTGCTTACCCAATTTCAAGATTGTACGTTGAGTAGTGTAAAAATAAAAACAATTATTTATAACACCCCTTAACCCCCCCCCCTCGTAACGCCCCTTGCAGTTCAAAATTCGCAAAGAATCCGTTCTTAGCTGATCTCTACTCCATGAAAGGAACATGTCTACCAAATTTCAAGTCTGTCGGTTGAATAGTCTCGGAGATATCGTGATTAGTCAGTCAGTGAGTGAGTCGCCTTTCTCCTTCATATATATAGATATGCATACACAAACACAAAATCCTCAACGGTTTGGAAAAGAGGTACGAACATGAAATTTTTTTGTTAAGTATGAGAGAAATTCTTTTAAGATATGTATGAAACATTCTTCATAACACGCAGAGTGTACTTACAAAAATCAAACATTTAGCGGAGTTTTGTGTTTCATAATTATAAAGTAAAAAATAACGTAAAAACTTTAAAACTCAAAATTCAAATAAAATTCTTCGACTTTTGCATTCTGTATAGTATTATGCTCAGCTACACGCAATAAAAAATGGGCCTTTCTTTCGAAAATTTTGGGCAAAAAAAATTGATATATTGTTTAAGGGGTTAAATAACATTTTAAATAGTTTTAATAATATATCAACATGTTACAGCTACTTCAAATAAAGACAATTTAAGAAAAATTCTGTATATCAGCAAATCAAAAGATACAAAGAAGAAAATATCAGTGCCCATACAGAGTACGGATAAGCCAGTTGCGATAGGCTTTCGGTAGCCCGTACGGGCAAACCAGTTACGGAGTTAATTTTTCTTCCATGAGTGAAACCCATACAAACATATTTGTAATTTTCTCTTCGAATTTTTGTTTTGACTCGTGGAACCTCTGGGTGTGCTTCATGGAACCCAGTTCCGTGGAATACAATTTGAAGACTCTGCTGCAAAGTGAAACACTAACGACGATATATCTATCTAATCTACAAATTTTTTTTTCATTACTTTATTATATAATATGATATCTGTGCTAGTCAGACTCTCTGTCTGTGTTTTTTTTTTTTTTTTTGAAAAATTAGCGGAAAGAGAAATTTGTATATAGCACGTGATCGACAACTTATGTTTCATGCCCTGGAAGTGAAACTAGCTGCACAATAATGATTCTATGCATACAGACGTCCTAATAAGTAATTGCGAGTTTTACAAATTATTCAAAAACTCGGATTCTGATGCTGACTTTTTGAAATTCTTTCTGAATAAAAGCTGCATTTAACCCTAGAGAGGTCACAAATTCCATATTAAAGTTAATGGTCGAGCGGGGTGACTGAGTCATCCCATTTCTTTTTTTTTTCTTTTTTTGTAATTATTTTTATTGTACACGATAAAAATCGTAATTCCAGTGATTAATTTATTTAAGAGAAAGTATGCTTATCTACTTTTAAGGACTTTCCATTTTACTTTGATAATTATCAAATTGTGCGTGCGTGCGTGAACTAGCTTTTACCCAACCACTTCACTGCAAAGGGGGGGGTGTATTTCATGATATCTAATAAAAATACATATTTCTTAAGGTATTGATATTTAAATCCTAGCATTAAGCTTTCGATAGTATGCAAAAGTTTTCTTATATTCCTTTTTTTTATTTAAAAAGGACAGGACTTGTGAATTGCTAAAACGGAAGTATATTTATCCTTTATGCTGCACAACCCACCCTCTAATTATCTTACCCTTAGTTCTTAGAGGATCTGTTCTCAACAAAAAAAAACTTGTGTGTCAAATTTCAAGTATAATGATAGTAAGTCGTTTTCTCCTATATATGCGTATATACGTATAATTCTCCATGTAAACTTTTCTTCTTATTTAATTTATGAAGGCCTTGAGCCCCCAAGACATCACGTGATAGCACTACCGCACAGGCACGTTTCAAAATAAGATGATAAAATACTCTAATAGCCACTTATGCTGACCAATCCCAGTATTCACTATGGAAACTTTTATGATTCTCAAAATGTCCAGTTGGAAAAAATTTAAAAGTTTAGATATCCGGAATGAACAAAAATAACTCTTTTTTTCCTTTGCCTAAATCCGTGTGTGTTTGTGTTCGCATTACTGCTATTTGCATTGTCACTTTATGCGTTAAAGTTAACAAAATATGTTCGTAATTAAAATCAGGAAACGCCTTATGGATCCTTGAAACGACTGCAGCCACATAAAGATGCCACAGTAACATGTTAATTCCAGCAAAAACATCATATACGAGGTGTGACACCAAAAAAAAAACACACAAAAAACGAAACAAGATTGGTTCAATAAATTGTTGTACTCACAGAATCAGTTCCCCGCGACATTATCATTTTCAAAGCAGTTCCCTTCAGCATTCACACATTTCTGCATTCGGTGTTGCCATTGCTGGTAACAGCTCTGGAACAAAATTTTTGGAAGGCACTTCAGGAGATTCTCCATTTTTGCCTGGACCTCTTCAACTAAGGTAAAATGAGTTCCCTTTAAGTAATATTTAACTGTAAAAAACTTAAAAGAAAAAGTCGCATGAAGCCAAATCTGGTGAATAAAGAGGGTGCCCCATCACAGTAACATTTTGTTGGTCAGAAATTGTTTGACAGTGAGCGGGCAGTTAGAGGGGGGTATTGTCTTGGTGCAACAGCCATTTATCACTCCACAACTGTGGCTTTTCCTTTTCCCTAATTTTTTCACAAAGTTCTTTTCCTTTTTTTCCCCCCTAATTTTTTCAGTATTTCAATATAGTAGTCTTGATTAACAGTCAAGTGACCACTGGGAACGTACTCAATCATTGCAATTCCATTAATGTCGAAGAAGACAATTAACATTGCCTTGAATGTTGATTTTGACATGCGCACTTTTTAGGGTCTTAGGGATCCTGGAGACTTCCAATACATCGACTGGCACTTACTTTCTTTGCCATAGGTAAAACTTCATGTCTAATCACTCGTTATAATAGATTCCAACAAATTTGGCTTGTTTTCAAAGCGTTCTTACATGTCCACACACACAGTCTTTACGACACTGTTTTTGGTCATCGGACAGAACTTTTGGAGCAACCTTCGTACAAATCTTCCTCATGAATAATTCTTCAGTTAAAATGCATTGAACAGCTTTCCTATCCATTAACCAGCTCCGCCACTGCATTTAATCTTACATTTAAACGTTGGTCATTCCGGATCACATCACGAACTTAAACAATGTTTTGTTTTGTAATCGCTCACCTTTTGGGCACCCAGCACGTTCATCATTTTCCACACTGCCCCTTTCCCCCTGAAAACTGCTTATGCCATTTAAAAATACGTGCACGACACAAAATTTCCTCTCCTTAAGCCTCGGTAAATATTTGAAATGTTTTCGTGGCTAGTTTATAAATTTCACAAGTGCAATTTCCGGCAGAATGCAGTTGCACATGTTCCCTCAATGACGCAGCACTCCCAACTGACGCGATCGGTTAAGTCGAAACTGGCCACATGGATAGAGAAGATGCTTGGGATGGCGTGACCAAAACAGTTGTTGCCAACTCCTCTCTTTTCTCAAGCTACACACTTAGTCTCCTTTTTTGTGTCGCACCAATATTTCACCATCAATAATGTGCATCCAATATTTTAGAATTACTTTTGCATTGTGTGCGATTGTTTTGATACTGACATTATATAAACAAAATTTGATTTTTAATATGATTCCTTTCTAACGAGACAATTTAAATGTATGTTAATTGTTTCGCCTTACTCCTACCACTGTCATCAACGGCTGATAAGCGAGTATTAGGATAATTAACACAATAACATTCTAAAATATTACTGTACTGGACGAAATATTTCAAACAGTAACATTTATTTCAGGTTATATTTAACTGAAATTTTTTGTGCACTCTCATTAGATTATTGTGCAGGTAACTTGGTCTTATTATATTACACTTAATGTGATTTCTCAACAAAGAAAAGTTTCCAATTCCGCTCATGAATTATTTTTAGAATTCTGAAAGAGTATCTACATCTGTATACCTACCCATATAATTTTACCTTTACTTTCTCCAAGCTCTTAACTCCAGCGCCATAATTCTACGCCTTTTCTGCAAATAAAAAGAATTAGTTTTCTTCCCCTCCCCCTTTCAGTTATCTGACGGCGCTAACGATGGTTACTAATGCGGGTATGCCTGCGTTATACCTCACCCATGCGTAGCCTTTATTTCTCATGTGTTTTTCCCTCTCCATTTTTTTTTTGTTCCCATTGGGGTAATGTAAAAAGACCGTTAGTTTTCCACAAGGGAATGGATTGAACGTTTTTACCTCTCATCTCACAATCGCGGGGTTTATTTTTGTTCATTAATAAAATGGGAGAAACATCAAGCTAGAAATGCCTCCGGTAAATAGAAAAGCAGAAGCTGCATTCAGTTGAGTTCCTACTCCACGCCACAATCAGTCGTGAAATTCTACAACAATTCTGCGAACACAGTAAGTAGTTAATTCTTGTTTTCAAAACTTTATTTTAGATGTGTATATCTATGTGTAAGATATCTTTTCGTTAAATTTTCTGAAAACATACATGAAAAATATTGCCATGTATAATGATACATTACCTCAAACAAATTACAAAAAAAGAGGCATACTTATATTAACTCTTTGTATAGTAGCTTCACAATTAATAATCAATGAGTACATAAATGTCAAGCAAAAAATTGTAATAATTATTTGTTTTATTATTCTGGTTAATTTTTATCATTAAGCAGTGAATTATATTTTAATACAATATGTTTAAATTTTATAGAATAACATTAGTTATAGAAAATTTCATTCTCGTGATATGCCTCGATATTTATGCATAATAAAATCATGTTAGCCAAATTTTCTCGTTGGCATAAATTATTGAAATATGAAATTTTTATTAAAAATTTTTCATTCCTCCACAGAAATAACTTTTAAAGAAATACTTATAAGTGAGTGATAAAATAATATTGTATTAAAAGGCTACAATGTACTGTAATACCGTATTTGATAAGTTTAGTTACATCGAATCTTTGGATAGTTCCAATATAATTCAATTCTAAACACAAACTATAACATTCTTACCTAAAAAAATAGTCATTAATTTTTATTTTATCAAAAAAAGTAAAGAATTTATGCTTACATGCTTTTTAAATTTTAAAAGAGAAAACAATTTCATCTTCTTTTCTCAAAATGATACGAGTACAAATAATGTGAATGTAGTTCAGTTTTAATTTAATGGATGACTTAGAATAGATAGCGTTAACTTGAGGACTTTTTTTTTGCAGAAAAAAAATTCATTTGATTATTCAAGAATAGTTTAGTAATCAAATTTTCCAAGAAAAGTTTTAGCTAAAAGGGGAAGGAAACTTAACGTTATTTTTTTTATAGTTTAATTTGATCATTATGCTAAAAGCTGGAAAGCCAGATGAATTTTAATGCTTTCTAAAATCGAATATTCGAAATTTCAAAACTATAATAGAAAACTTTTACAAAAATTGTGTAAAAAAGCACTTAAAATAATTTTTACGAAACAATAACAAAATGTCGAAAATACAGATATTATTATTTTGGTTTCGCCAGGTTTAAAGTTAATTGTTTATAATTACTGAAAACAAAATATATTATAAAAATAAATGTATGATAGAACACTACTTAAAATATAGAGTAGTGATTTTAAAAACAATAGGGTCATGAAATAAATATGTTCTACAATGTGTAATAGGGTCGGAGAATAATTCCGAATTTGATTTAATTGTATAAAAGGATTAAACACATAAATAGATAACAAATTTAAACTACACTTGTTAAGTTATTTTTATCGTTTTACGTTAGATTCCATGTAGAGATTTGGTGTGTGCTTTATTAGAAAAATAAATTTTATTTTAGGTTTTATTTTCACTAATGTTTTGAGTTTCATTTATATTGGAGCCCCAATATTTTTGAGTGCTTCGTGCCTCTGAAAATCTAAAACTGTCCCTGATACTACATAGATAATTACAATACTAATAGTATAAAATTATTATTCATACGTAGAGGTCTCAAAATTTGTTTTATTTATCTTGTTTATGACTTGACAACATTTTACATCAAAACTCGCAACCTGTATTCGTCAAAAAGCATGCAATAATGTGAAAGAAATATCATTAGCCAATTTACAAAATAATTTTTTTGTAATTACTAAAATAAGTTTAATTAATTTAAAAGGTTAAGTGAATCTTCCTTATTTTAATATAAAGACTACTGTAAAGATTATACAGCGTGAAAGCATGGAAATGAAACAAGTACTATTAACAAACCTACAACGTTCATTATATATATGATGGATGACACATTGTATGTGAATATATTTCGCCGCAGACTTACGCATGTAGCAGGAGTTTTTTCATGAAATTCATGGATTATTATAATACTAAATTCATACAAATACCTAATTTGGAGGGCTAAATTTAACGTGACACACGCTCTAGTGACAGATCGCAAAAAAGATAAAAAGTCGTTTCTCATGCAATATGTGAACTCGGTATCTATACTGTTATACTCGGTATCTATATATGTTAACTCCGCTAATACAAGCTTTTTCACTTTTTTTAAAGAAATGTTCAATATGAAATAGGGTAAACTTTATAATTTTATTTATATCTTGTGATTTTTTAAAATTTCTTTCGAGGGTATTTCTCGCATATTATTAATGAGTTTTTAATTAAAATTGTTAGGAGAATTCAAGTGCTGTATAATAATTGTATTAACCATCTCTTTATATTAGACTTTGGATACCATATATTATTATTTGGATACTATTATAATAATACATATTGTACATTGTCTGTGTTTTTTTTTTTCGATAAAACTAGATTCCTTTTGTAAGTTATTCATCGAAAATAGAAATTTGAACGATCTTATCCGTAGGAGAAAAAAAGAGGGGAGGAGAGTTTTATACTCGAAAAAGCCTATGTAACACAAGAATAGCGAGTGAGTGAGTGAGCATTAACGTCGCACTGTTCAGTTACGCGAGGGCTTTTGGCGACGGACCTCGTAATTTTGAACGATGGTCAAGTGACGAAAATGACACCTGTTAACGCCGGGATAATGGGGGGGGGGGAAGAAACCTGTCTCACAAGGAAAATTGGTAGAAGAAATATCGAGAAAAGGAATTTTAATTACATAAGTATAGAAATCACTCACATCGTGCATACAAACACACACACACAGATTATTGGAACACGAGTAGGGTAATGAGTTTGGAATAGTCCAGTGAATACCCAAAGATGCTTTTGTACTTTTTTATTCAGCGCAGCTGACTACGCACAACAGAAGACAAAAAAGAAGTAAATATATGGTTACAGTGAAAAACAGAGACGCGCCCATTCGCAGCGACATCTACCGTGTAATGGGGGAGATACAACATCCTCCGCCCACAAAAGTTACGGTTTAACTTAAACATAAATCCAGATTTCTAGAAAATTAAACATGCTTCATAAAGTAATGTACAAACTGATTAGAAAAACTTAACACTAAAAATTGAAATTAAAATACAAAAATTAAAGGTTCATTAATTCTGAAACAAAATTAAAACATTTGTTTTAAAAAGTAATGCACACATTAATCTAGAGAACTTAACACACAAATTGAAATTAAAATACACAAATTAATGCTCAAGAGAAAATTTTCAAAATAAGAGTTCAAGTCTTAAGACTTAATAGTTCTACCTCTTCTGGTAGTTATTGGTTCTCTCATAATTTCAGCAATTTTACCTGAAGTTTCCAAGCGGCACAAACGTTGAATCGGCCGTATCAGTTCACCACTCTGAGTTTTCAATCTTGCAACGCGGGAAACACCGTCACGCCCCTTATAAATTTCGACAATTTTAGCCAAAGGCCAATCTACACGTTTCTTATTATCCAAACTGATTAATACAATGTCTCCAACAGAAAGTGGAGTTTGTACCTTATTGCTCGTCTGTTTTAAAATTGAGATATATTCCTTTTGGAATCGAGTTTTAAGTTTATGTTTTACGGCGTGAAGATGTTTCGCACGTTTGCGAAGATTTTGCATATCATTCAGGTCCAAGTCTTGAACACAGAATTCAGTTTGGTCCTGCAAAAATAGAGATGGAGTAATAGGTACCAAATCAGAGGGGTCCTCCGAGAGATAAGTTAGGGGTCTGCTGTTTAGAAGGTCTTGCTTTTCCCAAATTGCGTCTCAGCAATTCCTTTAGCATTCGGACCACCCTTTCCCACCAACCACAACACCAAGCGGCGGTCGGCGGTTAAAGTGCCAGGAGATCTTCTTCAAATCAGAGTGAGCAATAATGGCACTCCAATCGATGTTTTGGAGTTCGTTGTTGAGTCCAACGAAATTTGTACCATTGTCTGAGTAAATTGTTTTTACTCGACCTCGACGTGAAATGAATCTTCTCAATGCAAGAAGAAAACTTTGTGTTGAGATGTCCGAGACAAGTTCAAAATGGATGGCATGGTAAACCGCACATGTGAAAAATGCGATCCACACTTTGTCACGATTTCGCAGGAACAGAGGACCAGCTAGGTCCACACCGGTCGTCTCAAACACAGCTGACATTCTTACACGCTCTTCAGGAAGAGGTGCAAACACAGAAGTTGACAGTTTTGACTTAAATCTTTGACAAATTACACATTTAGACAAGACTGGTTGGACAGTTTTCCTCGATCTCAATACCCAATACTTTTCTCGCAGGACAATAACAAGTGCTTGGATACCTGCATGGTTATAGATACGATGAGTCTCTTCAATGAGCCTTAAAACAAGTTCATGTTTGTCAGGTAATAAAATAGGTCGTCTAAAGTAATCTCCAGTATCTGTAGAGAAAAGTTTTGTCTCCACTCTGAGGAGGCCATCAGAATCAAGGTAAACGACAAAGGGGCCAGAATATTGGAACACGAGTAGGGTAATGAGTTTGGAATAGTCCAGTGAATACCCAAAGATGCTTTTGTACTTTTTTATTCAGCGCAGCTGACTACGCACAACAGAAGACAACAAAGAAGTAAATATATGGTTACAGTGAAAAACAGAGACGCGCCCATTCGCAGTGACATCTACCGTGTAATGGGGGAGATACAACACAGATGCTGGCATCGAGAGGGAAGTGGGAAATTTCAATGGGAATAAAGTTATACTCTTGGAAAAATTCCACGCAATGCCGGGCTAAGCGGAGGGGAAACAGACCCGTCTGACGGAGCAGATATTAGAAAGAAATTTCGTAAAATCGCAAAAGGGAATTTTAATGACATTAATATAGAAATCACGCATATCAGGAAGTGTTGGCACTGAAATAGGAAGGGGAAAATTTCCCTGCGCAGAAAGTTGTACACTCGAAAAAGCACATACGAAACGCCAGGCCATGCAACTAGTTATAATATATGCATTGATCTATATACATTATTTTCATTACTGTGACACATGAGAGTTTTAAAAAATATGAGTAACAGAATTTTCACACAAATACTGAAAACTGAAACTTGCCAACTCGTGCCTTTAGATAATTTATTGCTAATCTATGTATTTTAGGCACAGAAAGAGCTTCTTGATTCGTAACATATCTCTGACATTTCAAAATTAAAAAATGCATAGGTAAGGATTGTTACATGAAATGAAGATACGCAACAACGAGTTTAAGGGAACCGGGACGTCCTCGATGAAGCAAAACGAGCAAAATTTGACTTTTCGAAAGAACATTATTTTCAAAAACAGAAAGACTTCATAAATAAAAAAATATGTCATACAACCTATATACTTTTCTTAATATACTACAACATAAAATTATTAAATTTTTAAAATATTTTAAGAAATATAAGGATTCGAAAAAGTACACACCAAAAGGAACTTTCGTATACATGGGTGTTCATTAGGTACATGTATCTTTATTTTTATAACATATAACACCACAAAACATGCTGTTTTAGTTAGAAAATTGTACGTTTATTTAAATGCAATAAATATTTTTATACTACCTTGTTCAGAATTTTTTTTAAAAAAATTTGAATTATGACTTTTTGAAATTTTGATAAAAATGTCATTTTTTTTTTTACAAATTCAACAATAAAAGTAAAAATACAAACATTTCAGGAAGGAAATTAGAAGCATTAAATGCATTATCATGATACAAAAGTTCATACCAAGTTTCAAAAAAATATAATAAATAGATTTTTCTACACATGTACCTAAAAACTGAAAAAACACGTTTTGAGAAAAATGGAAAAACTAAATAAAATGGTACACTTACCTAAAATTTGACTTTTAGAACATTCCAGCACTGTACTCATCTTGCATAGACTCTTCTAAGGCATTCTTCTTCCTTTTAATTTGCCTTTTAGTTGTCCTGGCTTCTTTAGTAGCTTTTTGGATACTCATCTCGGCTTCACAAATTCTGACGTAGTCAATTTTACGAAGGCCTTCACAAGTATTGATACCTGGATTTATTTGCAGTGCTTTTAATACTTCTGTTCTTGCGTATGCACCTTCATTGAAACATATAACTGCGTCCATAACACCCATTTACAAAGTTTTTTTGCTCACAAATGTGTTTTTTGGCACACGATTCCACACACAGTTATTAAAGCTTTCGTTGGGGTTTTGAGTTCGGCCATGCAGACATTTTAATAAAAGTTCTTTCGCAGTTAAATCTCTAAATATTTTTTTAATTTTAAGAACTGCTTCTGGGAGGGAATGTTTGTGGGTGTACTTTTCACCAGATACAAGGCTTTTGTTGTACCCGCACCAACTTTCTTCTCCCATAGGGCACAAACCATGTTGTGGATTTTTATCTGTCGACAGTTTATGGAAATATATTGCCCAGATGGATTTGGACATATCTGCGACTGATTTCCCAACATTTCTTCTTATGGCTAGGCCATAGTATTTTTGCAGCAAAAGAATTTCTGCATCTGTCAGCCTTCCTCGTCCAGATATTGCTTTATTGTCTGACAGCTTGGTGGATTTTAAACTGTTCTTTAGAGCTCTCAGTCTTGATCCCATCCTTTTTTGGACGTGGCCGATGCACTCCAATTTTTCAATCGGAACATCATCACCGTATATGTTGGACTCTTGAACCCTAAGAAACCCCTTCGAATCTCCATCTCCAAGGTACTGAACATACCGAACATCGTAATTTGGTACTGAGCGATTGAAAATCCGCAATGCTCCTTCACTCTCCATTCCCGCACTAAATCCATGATAGTTTGCCTGGCAATTATCACAGGTTTTGTTTTTGTTCTTACATTCAAAACAATATTTTGATAGGCACTCAAAATCAACAACTTTTCCGTTATCGAGAGAAGTTGCCGTTACAACGCCATTTTTTGACGTGTGTCCTCTTTTTTGCCAGGTCCCATCAAGAGCAATTGCTACGTCCTTATTGTTTTCGTTTGCAATAACAGCTTCATTAACGCTGCTAACCATTGAACGTGATGAAGCAGTTTCCAACGCATTAAAAATTGGCGTATACAGTCTTTCAAATTTAGCTGGAGGAGGAGGCAAGTTCATCAGCGCACAAAATGTCTGAGCTGCACTTTTTCCAATTCCAATGCATCTCATACCATAAACAAACCTCAAATTTACTTCATATCCTGCTGGCACAGAATTTGAAGTCATTGAGCCATGACTAGAGCCACAATACTTGCAAGTTGCTGATATACTGCTAGCAAGTCCTCTGCGACTACTTTTATTTTCAGCAACATCAAAGCAGAAAGATCTATCACAATATCTGCATTTTGCAATATTGTTGAAAATATCATTAAGCATATTTAAGTCAATAATAACAAACCTGCTTTGAGATTCAGCTGAAAAGTTATCTTCATAGTCAAAATATCCTTTACTCTTCTCAATCTTTTTTTTGGAAGAGCTGACATCACATTTTTCACTCACTACACATACTGAAGTTTTTTTACGAATTAGACGACGTTTCTGATGTCCAAACTTCTTTGCTCGAGGCATTGCAAATATTTAAAATACTTACAAATCACAAACAAACAGAAAGTAAACAACAAAAAGTAAATAAGCAGTGAAAATATGAAGTTTGTAACTCACGTGTTTGTATCTCAAGCACAAGAAAACAACATTCTTTAAATTTCGCACAGCTTGTGTTATAAACAAGATTGAGTTGAGTAGTTTTATTCCTTCTCAAACCACAAGAATAAAATAAATATGTCCAGATCAAGTGATATTAAAATACCAATCCACAATCTACATAAAAGCATGTGTTTCGGTTACTGAAAGATGGGCGTGGCAGTTGATGTACGATAACGTAAACAACAGGTGTGGCAGCTGTTGTTTACATTTTAAAACCGCAATTACTCAGATATTAAGCTTTAAACCTATACATGTTATACATTTTTGGAATCAGCATTAACTCTACTTTTTTTTTAAGATGAAAATTGAAAAATCGATTTTTTGAAGGTTTATCACGTCTCGGTTCCCTTAAAACAATCGACATAAGTTTTAATTAAATGTTTTTTTTTAATTTTGTGTTAATAAATAAACTTTCAATTGAATGATGAATAATTCACATTTTATGGCCATATATAAGGTCATTTTTTTTTTCAATTCATACGTTTAAAAATTAGAAGAATATCTTATTTATTTTTTTAATTTTTCTCATTATATTACTATTTTTTCCTATCATACTTTACAAACACATAATAAAAAATATGCTATAAAATTCAGGAATTGATTAATAACTGTTTGTTAAGGTATTCGATTACTTACGACAACTTTTTTTTTTTTTTGAAAAATGGAGATATGGGAAAGTTTCTTTGTTGTTTTTAGATTTTTTTAAATATATTTTTAAAAAAATAAGATAAAACTAAGAAGAGAAAAAGAAATTATTATTACTAAAATGGGAAAAAAATAGTAAAAATTTACAAAAAATAACATAAATGCTGCCCATTCTGTACCAAAAGTTTATGAACAAATTTCCAATTTTTCAATCCTGATGTGTTGCTATGTTATTCATTTTTGAAATGACCTTCAGGATAAGGGATATTTTAATTTTTACAAAAGCTAGAGCACTTTATCTTAGTTATTATATGAAATTGCTTAAAAAACAGTATTTATATTCACATAAAGTACTGTCAATTTTGTAATAAATGAATGATTGATAAAGCTGAAGGTTAAAACACTTCTACTATTATACAGAACATATGCAAAAAATTTCAGTTCATTATTTTCAAAATTATTTTAGGAATCGCTGACCCCATTTGAGCATTTAAAAAAAACACATTTCGAGTAAAACGCGTTGTAAAGTATGACATAATGCTTAAAGTAATGACATCTGCTTTAACCAAAACACTTGTAGTTTTTGTTCTAGTAAACGGAAAATAATAAACTTAGTATTTTTATAAAGTTAATAAGATGACCGATAAAATAAAATCATAAAAAGCTTTGTCAATCTTTGGCAAAATTCACAATTTTAGGGTAATGGAATACCTTAAGCGTTTGTTGTTTTTCTTTCATGTGCTGCTAAAAATGTATGCGTTTTTATTATTTCTTATACTGAAATCCAAATATTTTTTAAACTGTTTTAATGTGTTTGAACTATTTCCTTTTTGATGATAAAATGGAAGGTGCACGAATAATAGGTACATAAAATATGAAAATTAAAAAAAAAACAGAGAAAAGAAATGATGAAGTGCATTTGTGAAATAGACATCTGTTGTATTTTGTAGGACTCATATATTGTACTCTCTATTTATTTATTTTTTCCAATTGTATTTTTCTACACTTTTTAAAAAATATTTGTAATGATTGTGTACAGGTAATGAAAAAGTTTTTTAATACTAACTCTCTACGTACACATTAAAAATTTCTAATGTAAAAAATAAATATAATTTCATCCAGAATCATTTCCTAGTGGTTTCAGATAATAATGCGTCTCAGTACTCTTAAAGAGACCAAAAATGCGATTGACGTTAGAAAAAAATTAAAGGAAAAATAATTCCATTAATTTTTTATTTTACACAAAGTAAAAATGTATGGATCTATATTTGAAAAAAAGTTATACCCATAATAAAAGCTTTAATGGATAATGGAAGAAAATCAACCCTTAAATATCCGTTGAAAATTCAAACAGTGCAGACACAATTATTTTTCTAAATTGCCATAACATTTCCGTGTTTTTTATTGTAAAAGTTTATTCTCGGTACAGAAGGTCGTTGACACTTTATGGAAACGGTTTTGATAGTTAATTTTTATCAATAAATATGACGTTTTTTGTAGAAATTTGCTTCTATCTGATAGTCATGATTCTTGACAACAACTCTTGCTCGAATTTTTCATGAAAGTAAACTTTTTTCTTAGTTCTGCCGTGCAAATTTTACTTCATCCCTCTTGAACCATTTTCCTAAGTCCGTTCAGTGTTCTTGAAAGCCATTTTTTGAGGCTCGTTTTAATAAACCGAAAGTACAAAAGTCCATTGCAGAAGCGTAGTGTTATTTTACACGGATTTAATAAAATGAGATGCACTTTATTCATATTTCTGATTATTTCCTTGTTAAATAAATGGCAGTTGAGTTAGACATGTGACTAGAGGCTTTCTCCATATGAAGCTCAACTTTATCAAAATGGTTTTTTTTCCCCATAAAGCTTCAATTTCTTCTTCAAAAATGGTTCTAAAACATTCTGCTGATAGTAGAGTGAATTAATTTAGGTTTTAATTCAGACTTTTTTGATTTTTAATTTGCCGTTGTTAGAAAATCCTGCAACTATCATGAATCCCTTTAGAAATTTTTTTGTACACTGATGAAGCCATCTCTTACAATCATTCCCGTCAGTTGAACAATAGGAAATTGATTCTTTATTACTACAGTCACTTAAATATACCTATACCTCATCGAGTGTTACCACAAATTTTCATTGTTCAGCAGATAGGTGTTTTTTTATATAATTTTCTACAATTTGCTTTTCTTCCTGCAATATGTTTTAAAAAGGAGACGAACTTTAGGTTTAAATGTCTGTTTTAACTTCAAATCCTTACGAAAGATTTCAATTACAGGACTCAAAGATACTTCTAGTTTCGATACAATAAATCTTTCAGTCGTCGGATCTTTATGATCAGAGACGTCACTTTCTTCATAGTTGTCTGTGTTTAAACAGTCTTAGGATGAAGTTTCGCGGTCATGTTTTTTTTTAACTTTCTGTTAGATATTTTTCCCCTTCAAATTTAATATATCATAAATTCCTTTGATTGAAATGCAGTAACCGACATTTTTACACCACTTTTTTTAAATTATTGATACGAATACTTCTCCTTGGAAAGCGTAATTACGTAAACCTTCGAGCCATATATCATTCGTAGGAGTCATTTTTAAAATAAATCTTTTATTTTACATTCCAATCAAAAGAAAACCTTAACAGACAATTATTCTGAAGTTGCCAAAGTTTTACCTCAAAATGTAATCAAGAAAAATAATGACAAAATCGTTTCCATAAAGTGTGAATGACCTTCTGTATTTATAATGATCCACGATGAAGCCTTTATGCCAAACGAAATAAACAACAGAATTTTATTTTATAGAAAAAGTAATCTATGTGTAAGTTGTTCAAAAACAGAAATCGAAATTTAGTACGCAACAAAAACAATACGAATCTTTTATATAAATAACGATAAGAAAACGGAAATTATTAAATCCAAAATTTTATAGTAAATATGCAAATTTTTTTGTTTAAGTTTGTGTCGAATTATTTTTGTATTTTACATTGTCCGCCCCATATTAGTATAGTAGCTTTAATTTTGAATTAAATGTACATAAACATTGGCATTTATGGTTATTTTTAATAGATATTTTGCAGAATTGTAATTATGGCTTGATATTCAAATTCATATTTATGTTTTGAGCATCTGTCTTTAATTTTGTAGTTCTAAAAGCAGAAATACTCATTTATAAATATTTTCGTAATATGTGAACTTTGTGTAATTCTGTAGACAGCTTTCACTTGCGGTAGAGAGAGGAGTGGAATGTAAAGAGACCAAAATTAATCCTATATGTTTCGTTAAAAAGTTAGTCGATAAGCTACAAGACCGTCTATAGCAGGGGTGGCGAATCTTTATGGATCAACGTGCCATTTTTTTCTTCTAGAGAAGTGTTTAATGAGATAAAGACGTACCGTCAAACAATTTTGACTTGTGATTATTGGAAAAATCATAAAGCTAAATACGAATAACTCAAAATCTTTATTTACTAAATATTTTTTGCACTGTATAATTGTAAACGTTTTAGTTATACGTGTAATTCAAATTAAAGTAACATTAGTGTGAATTGTGCAGATTGGATGACAAATAACTTATATTAGGAATGTAAGATGTATATTTTAGTAAAATGCATGCTGAATTGGTGTCGTCTGCCAAATGGTTTCTAAGCAATTAATTATTTTTACTGTGGCTCACTTTTTTGACAAGAGGACTAGTGATTTATTCAAAATGCCGTTTTGCAAACGATGTTCTGCATACCACTGTTCCAAAACATAAAACACACGCACTTCTTTCTCCCCTTTACTAATAATGACATAATTCTATGTTCACGAAATTTGAAATTTTCTATTACACTTACTATCTTGCACTTTGGGTTCTTTTGCCGAACAAGCCACGTTAAATAACAGTTAAAAATCGTAAATATAACACAAATAAACTTTAAAATACAGTTGTAACGACGAAATTGACTATGACAAATTTTGCATCATAAGCAACTGTGGTCCACGACAATAGCAAACGAGTGTGCTCCCAGCCGTTCCACGACCGATCACTTGCGTTTGTTCGTAATACTTCACAGTGAACTTCATTATATTGAAATAAAATGTAAAAAGCTTTCATCGTAGACATGCCCAAAATATTATGTCGCGTGCCACTGGTTGACCATCCCTGGTCTATAGAACATTTGAAACTCTCTGATTGATTGCTTATTAACACATTGAAGAACGCGAAAGGTAAATGAAAATCTTGTATTATGGAGTACCATTCACATTTCTAAAAACAGCTTAACTGATTTTTGATTTTAAAAAAATCTCCAAAATCGTCGTGAATATATACTATAAGCTTTGTAAGGAATTATCACAAATCAAAAATAATAATATTTATTTTGTTGTCATAAAAAAAGTTTTTTTTTAATGATAATTGGAGGGTAATGGGAAATAGGTGGCTTAAACCATTGAAAAACTAATTCAGATTTCATGAAACTTAGTTACTTTTAACTATAAAATCCATATTTTTAAGAAAACGTGAAAGTTATTTCTGTTTTGAGATTATTTACAACAATCACAAATATAATATTCTTTCTCTGCTCCTATACATTCAAGGTGAGCCCACAGAAAACAGTAGAAGAATTTAATCCAAAATTCCCCTAGTTGATCTTCGAATAATTTTTTCTTACAGGAGACACACTCACACACACACACACACACACATCGTCTTCGTTTTCTCGTTCTTTAATTAAAGGCATGAAGTATTTTAGATGATTCATCAAAATGGAATGATTCGTTGCTGTTAATACTTGAATCATCTCTAAGTCTAAAAGTTCGATCTGATTTTTTAACAAAATGTCTTTGAATATTCTTTTGTTCTAAAGCCTCTGGTTGCTTCTCTTTTTGTCATTTTCTTTTAGTTTATCCGCTAACACGTTTTTTATATAAGGAGTACGTTAACATAGATGAAGATCCACCTTTCTTGCCTGTTGTTTGTATTTTATCTCCATTTCAATGGATTCAACTTTTAAAAAATGTACTTTAGTTTTAAATGAGTGAGTGAGTGAATATTAACGTCCCATTGTTCAGCTACACGAGGGCTTTTGGGGACGGTCCGCGTAATTTTGAACCATAGTCAAGTGACGCGGACGACACCTGAGCTGGCACCCCCCTCTCCTAATGGTACTGGAATCGAACTCATGACATGATAGCCATGATCTAATGCCTAGACCGCTGGGCTACCGCGGCTAGTTTTAAATGAGACTATATTACTATTTATATAGTTAATCACTATTCTTTAACTATCAATATCATACTCCAATTTCATTTTTAAGTTTATTTTTGTTCAATATATTTTGTCGAGTCATATGGCCTACTATACTTTTGCGTCGGATATTATGATACATTAGGTATTCCATAGTACCCGACACGCCGTCTTGGAAAATGGATCTTTAAGGTGAAGGACAAAACATGGCCAGCTGAAAAAAGACCACAGTAATACAAACTACAATTCTTTAAGTGTGCATTATGTTTAACTTCAGTGTTCAAGTCACGTGTATGCTAGTAAGTAAAAATGTTTGGAAACTTGCTTGTAAAAGCTTTTGAAAGTCGCAAAATACACTTTGCTCTGTAGCGAATCTATGGCAACAAAAAACACACACAAAAGCGATAGACAACAAACGACTCTCACTGCAATACATCATGAGAGTCTTTCTTTTCTGCAGTTCAAAGTTTCACCTCGTATTAGTAACTACAAACAGATCCCAAACCTTGGTATTCCATTTTACCCGACTACTCCAAAAAACTCTACTCTCATCTATAGGTAAGATACATTTTAATTTTGAACCATGGTAAAGAAAGGGGATGATATCTGAGTTGGCACATCATACCATTGTGAGGACTTTCTTCCACCCGCACTACATGAAGGGTGCTTTAGCGACATCAAGACACGAACTCAAGACGTGACAGAAATAATGTAGGTCACTGAAGTATTGTGGTCTTAAAGATCTCACAAAAACGAGGTAAAAGTTTATATATTGAAATAATTTTCTCAGGATTTGTAAATCTCAAAAGGTGAAAATTTCAAAAATTAAGGAAAGGGAGCCAGAGGCTTTCTTGAATATTTTTTTATTCATTGTAATTTTAATTAATTTGAATTAAAGTGCATTCTATTTTTTACGTTAATTAATTGTAGGAAATTTAGGAAAAATAAAAAAGAGAACTCCTGCAAAAAACTTAATAATTAAACGGAAAAAAAAAATTTTTTTAATCTGAATTTCTAAATTTTTAAGAAGTATAAATTTAAATATATATATATATATATAACGCGGTAACGGTTATACATTTAAGTGGAACCTTAGAGAAATCTCTATCACCCACTCATCATAATAAGTAGAAAACAAAATAAGAATAATTTTCTGAAGTGTTACATAAGAATATAAAGCAGTCCACAATGAGTGCAGCGCAGCAACGCTGGTGGCGGGGTGAGTGGGAAACCACTCATCCAGTTGATTTAGTTAATGAAGTCACATCTCTGACAGCCACGCCCGTCTTTCAACAGGCTGCCGCATCTCGACGGAACGAGGGGAGAAAAGGGAGGAATTTTTTAATATCAAAGATTAAAGAGAATATTATTTTTAAGTCCGTTGCTCATTACCTCTTAAATATCTGCGTGCGGTTATTGAAAGGGGATTTTAAATAACCACTTGGAAAAAAGTAAGAAAAAGTGGAGAAGTTTAAAATAGGATCAAGTTGTCACACAAAACGCATGCAAAAGCTTGCATGGAGGGGGGTAATAATTAGAGTGAATGAAGTCTTGCAAAAGAAAACAACAAGTGGTAAATAACCATAAAGCATTAAAAAAACAACACATGATTGATGTAAGAGTTTCCTAATTTGTATCAAGACATTATCATCCTTTTCAGAGCTGGGAAGTGTTGATATGAGTGGTTAAGGACTGCTCTAGGTCTCTTAGAAGAGCTAGAGATAGAATTATCATAAGCCGGGATTTCTCTGATGGATTCATTTGGAATCTGTGGAAAATGGTTGAAAAAATTTTCTGATTGTTTTTTAAGGAAATCAAGAAACGGTGGAACGTTAAGATCTTTATGCAAGACTTCGTTCCTGACAAACCAAGGTGCGTTTGTTGCTTTACGCAGTTGAATGTTTTGAAAAGTGTGCAATATTTTCAGGTAAGTAACTGCCGCACCTGCCCAGATGGGAGATACAGCATGATGGGGCGAAGAATGGCTTTGTATAACAGAACCTTGTGCTTTAATGCGAGCTTGCTCTTGGGAGAAATCAAACGATTTAGAGTGCTTCTCATTCCAGCCAACTTTTGGTGGGCGGAACGGATATGATTGGCAAAATTTAATTTAGCGTCAAGTATTAACCCTAGGTACTTATACTCAGTAACCCAGGGGACAGGCTGATTAAAAATAATGACATGTGGGATGTTTCCTATGCACCGCTTTCTCGTAAAGAAGAGACATGCGCTTTTAGATACATTTACCTTAATTTTCCAGTCGTTAAGCCAGGTTTGGAGTCTAATTACATAATTTTGTAGCCGTTCAAGGATATTACGGTTACAAGTGTTTTGAATGAAAATGGCAGTGTTGTCCGCGTACATAAAAAATATATATGAATAGGAGATAAAGTTTTCTTCACATTTTAGTTTATTGGGTTTTAATGCTTTTAGAGTTCATTGTTTGGTAAAATTTAAACATCTTAATTTTTAAATATTAAATCTCTCGTGCGCATATTCTCTCTAATTGAATTTCTTAATACCATTACCAATATTTTAAATTTTGGAGTTTATACTCCTTAAGAGTCAATTTTCATAAATCCCCCGGTATGGAAATTTTATGCGGAGTGAAATGAATAAAAGCGTTAACAAAAAAAAGCGTTACGCTCGCTTCTGTGCATGCGCCAAATCAGTGTCGGAAAAAAAGAAAGAGTTCTTACTTTTTCATCGATTTTTTTAATTGCGATTCTTTCTTTCTTACCGGAATCAAACAAAAAATAATTACAGAATCGAATTTTTTCCGAATTATTTCATCAAAATGCGGTATAATATTTTTACAAAACAACGATAATTATTTTTACTAAAATGAGTCAAAATCGATGCGTTTTTGGAGTTTACTCCTTAATAATTGATTTTCATATAAATCCCTCGGTATGGAAATATTATGAGGATTGAAATTTGTATAAGCGTTAACAAAAATACGTTGAGCTGTGTTCTGAGCCTGCTCTAAGTTACTGTCGCAAAAAAGGACTACTTTTTCTTCTTTTTTAAAATTACGATCATTCTTTTCCTACAGAAAACAGACAAAAAATAATTGCATAATTGGAAATTTCATTTATTTTGCCACAATATTGTATAACTTTTTCTTACAAAATAGGGAAATATTGCATTTTTTACGATTTTTTTTTAAATGAGTCAATATGGATGCGTTTTTACGAAAAAAGTTTTTCAATCGTTCTGTACGAATTTCTTACCATTGTAATGTACCGAAATTCTGCACTGAAAAAGTTCACACTTTGTTCTTTTTGTATCATTGATTTAAAATATAAAAAGCCGAAAACTTTCTTTTTTTTTGCGATTTTTCAAAAAATATTCAAAATTTTAACTAAACATTTCATAATTTCGTTATTTATACAAAATAACTACACGAAACTTTTTTTTCCCAATGTCAAACGTTGTTTTCTGTGTTTTTTTTCAAAAATTAGAACAAAAAAATGCTTAAAATTAACGGATTTTAAAAGAGTGTTTGTGTTTTTCGTCTGATATCCTTTTTAGAAAAAAAATTATTTATGCAATTCCTTTCTTACATTTTTTGTTTGAAAATTACCATTATTTGTTATCTATGTAGAAATTTGGAAAGTATGTTTTAAAAACTAAGCCTCAAAAAAATGAAAACTTTAAAAAAAATTCGCAAAATGCGTTTATTAGAATTTTTTTTTTTAGCGCAACTAGCCAAGCGACATTTCCTGCCTTAGCTCTTTTGGCAAAGAACTTGACTATAACAACTAAAAAATCATCAAATTTGGTTGTATGTATTAAATACTGTTTTGGTGCATTGAATAGCAAAGTAACGAAGCCTGATTATCAAAAATAACCTTTATTTCAACAACACAATCAATATATTCTATTTGAATATTCCCATTGTAGTGGTATCTTCATAAGTTAGTAGCAGCCTCTCCGGAAAGAGGTGATTGAGTTTACCAGGCTTTCTGCTGTTCATTTTACTACAGTTGATCAAATTATGATCAATAAAATGAATGGAGGGGATATGGTTCTTTTTTCTCTCCACTGCCAAAGTCTCCGAGCACATGCACAGGATCTCCGTGGTAATATTTTGCAGAAACATGACTTTGCAAATGAGGAATTAGTTGAAACTGAAAATTTTAAGCACATAACACAGTATAGATGACCAAGTATTAATCGTGTGGACAGGATCGAAATCTATCAAAACGTGAGGGATTCACAACATAATGATTTTGTTAGAAGAAATACCCAGTACGTTAATCAACCTAAATCTAATTGGGAGATATATATGTCGCAAGGTGCAATTTACCTACCGGTAAACCCATTGTTGTCATCACAGTTTATATTTCTGTCAATCAGAATGTTACTGGCATTATAGATTACATCCACGAGACATTATTAGCATATACACAAGGTGGTTAAGCTACTGAAGAAAAAGTATCCTGTACTACCACTCGTACTTGGCGGCAATTTCAATATTGATTTCGATAAAGATGAGGATTGAGATTAGCACAATCTTTAAAATCAGAGCTTAATTTGGATTTTGTTTCTGGTAAAGAACTAGGGACGACTAGGTATGATATAAACATTGATGCGATGTTTTCACGATTTGTAAATCACGTACCTACCAACGTTCACGTATCATACTTTAGTTACTACAAGCCTCTTGTGACAGTCATTATTAATGGCGAGAGAATGTAATTAATACTCACAGTGATGTTAATAGTGAAGTAAATCAGCCTTTTGAGCAATGTACTCATGTACTATGAGTAACATATATTTATGTAACATAATTGACGTGTATTTTATATATATATATATAAATTATTTTACCGAATCAATATGTAAAAATGTGAATAGAATAAAGGAAAAACATGCATGGTTTCCGTATTATGAGATGCTTTTATTTACCCTGTTTGCCTACTATATAATCAAAGACAAAGGTACTTAAGGAGTAAACTCCAGTCGTGCGTCGGAGATGACATGCACAGTTTTTTATTAAAAGAATTTTTCAATCGTTCTGTACAGACTTCTAATCATGGTAATGATTTGACACTCTGTGCTAAAATAGTCCATACATTGGTCTTTTAAGATCAGTGGTTTAAAATAAGAAATGCCAAAAACTTTTTCTTAAGATTTTTTGAAAAATTATCAAAATACTAATTAAATACAGGTTGCGACAAAAAAACTCAGACAAATTTCTTGCCTCCTAGAATAATAAACAAATTTCCTATTAATTGGAATTTTCATGTTTCTCTTTATCCACCACTTTAATAATAAAATATTTTTTAATACATTTCTTAGTTTGTACTTTAATTTATGTGTTTTTGATAATGTCGAGCAAAAGGTGTGCTTGTTTAGAATTGTTTCAGCAAAAGAAACGAAAGTGTGAAGTCGTTCATTTGCTTATTGTACCTCGGCAAACAGTGTTTGATGCAATTTGCCGTTTCAAAGAGCTTGGTAATAATGGTCGAAGTCCAGGAAGTGGGCGAAAACGCACTATAAACACTTCAATGAATCGTAAGGCCATTGAAAAGCGAGTCCAGAGGAATCCAATGGTTTCTATGAGAAAATGTGTCAGATCGGTGAGACAAATTGCAAAAACGGAGCTTGAACAGAAGCCTTACAAGTTGCGAAAATTTCAGTTCCTCAATGAAAGAAACAAACTCGTACGGCTCCAAAGATGCCGAAAACTTTTAAAACGGGCCGCAAGTCAGTGATGGGAGTGATTCCTTTTCACTGATGAGAAGCTCTTTCCGGTTCTCCAAGCATTCGGCAATTGTTGAATATCGCCAATATCCAAAGTCGGTCATGATCTGGGGCGGAATTTGAGTAAGTGGTAAAACTCCTTTGATTTTTGTGGAAGAGGACGTTAAAATCAATCAAAAAGTGTACCATAGGGACATTCTTGAAGCTGTTGTACTTACGTGGGCCCAAAAGCATTTCGGAAATGCAAAGTGGACGTTTCAACAAGACTCTGCACCAGCTCACAAGGCCAAAAAGACACAAGAGTGGGGCAAGGTAAATTTTCCGGACATGATATCATGTGAAGAATAGTGCCCTACTCGCCGGATCTCAATCTCATGGATTACAATGTATGGTCCATTTTTGAGTCCAGAGACTGCACTAAACCATACAAAACTTTAGAGTCTCTAAAGCAATTGTGTCTGCTGGAATGGGATAGATTAAAGGTAAAAGACTTGAGGCCCATTGTTGAAAATTTCTACAAGCGTTTGCGCCTCTGTATTGCTACAAACGGTGGTCACTTTGAAACCAATTAAATTTAATTATTAGTACGAATGTACTCTTATTATTATTTGTTATATTTTGTTAATTTCTTAATTTTTTATGAAGTTGTTTAAAAAATTGTTTGTCCTGGTTTTTTCGCCACACCCTGTATTTGATGACTTCGTCATTTATAAAAATAATCACATGAAACTTTTTTCAGTTTGTCAAATTTTATTATCGTGTTCCGTCCAAAAATTGAAAAAAATTGCTTAAAAATTACGGGTTTTAAAAAGTTTATGTCTTTTATCTAATACCCTTTTTACAAAAAAAATTTTACACAGTATTTTTTTTATTGAAAAATTATTGTTGTTTGTTGTCGATGAGTGAAATTTGGAAAGTATAACTTTAGAATTAAACCCTCCAAAAGATTTCTTTTTAAATTCATAAACTTTGTTTGTTGTCGTTTCGTCTCCTGGCGTCATTGGTGTCGAAAACGGGTTTTGAGCCAAACGACTTTTTCACCTTAACTTAGCAGTCCAAATCATATCCACTGCTGGGTTATACAAGAAGTTGAGATTGATTATAACAAATGAAAATCACCAAATTTCGCGAGTAAAAAAAATGCACATGAAAAAAAAAATTTTTTTTTTCATTCTAAGTACCATTTCTTGAATTCTATATAAGTTCCTTTTTCTACATCCGTTAACAAAGCAAAAACTTCTGTAATGTTTGTAAAAATATTAATCGCTTTTCCTCCGTTAGCATTATTTTAAATAAGTTTATAATAATATAAATAATTAGTTACAATACATGGAAATGTCGTTTTTGTATGATATCTTAAGAGATAATGTAAAACAATAGACCTGAACAGAAGAAGACAGATTTTGAACAGAATTTTGAATTTCATTTAAAAATTTATCAATGTTAAAAAATATTATCCTTCGTAAAACTTTTAGTTAGCTTAAAAAATATTTCTATGTACATTTGAAAAATTACGTTACTGACATAATATGCAAAACTGAATTTACAATTTTGTGTGTTCCGTTTAATAAGCATAACTTTTAAAGAAAAAGTGATCGATTTAAAACTGTTATTTGAAACAATAATAATTATTCTTTATTTTGAAATTAAGACATATTTATTCTAAAAAGTTACATTAATACTTGTTCTTTTTAAGTTATTTGAGGTTGTATTGGATAATTTTATTAATTCTTGTTTATACATTTTTAACACTGTTCATGTGGAAACCGCTTAGAACCAAAATGAACAGAACACAAGAAAAAATTTACAATTTACAATGATATATTTTGGTATAAGTTCTTTATAAGTATAAAGAACTTATATTAATATTTCTGGATATGAAACTGGGCGTCAAAATAACCTGAGGCGATTGGTATCCACCTATATGGTGCTGTACTCAAAAGAGATACCAGCTTCCGGGGAATATACTAGATCTGCAATAGTAAAACACAACCCGCAGCCCCATAAGAAATAAAAATATTAATTTTTTTAAAAGGAACATTTTTGTTTCTAGGGGCTAAAAAATGCAACGAAAAAAATAGCCAAAAGTGCCAAATGCCAGTAATGACTAATTGTGGTAAACCTAACACAGAATTTAAGAGTTTAAGAAAATAAAGAAAGACAACTTCTGCAACTTTACTCCATCCTCCTTCCTCTTTCTAGTAATGCGGCGCTGACTAATTTTACTTTAAACTAACATCTTAACAACTACCCAGGTTCGCTTATTTAACTTGATCCGCATCATGATAGTGGCTAGTACTAATTAAATATTTGGAGACAATGCAACTAAAAACATTACTCGGATTAAATTTAAATTAAGTTTGTTTATTACAATTTAAAACACATTACGAAATTAAGATTAACAATATTAAAATTGAAGAATGAAAACTATACAACAAGTAAAAGAGTTTCACTTATCTGAAACGGAGGCGAGGTGACGGGAGGCTGGCATAGTCCCGGACGGTGCAAGAAGTTTCCTAAAATTTGGGGATCAAAATTTCATTATTGTAAGTGAAAAATCACTGAAAATTGTCTCGGCGCCTGTTTTTAAGTGAGGGCAAATTACCCCTTTTTGCATCCGCGTGCCCTTCGGTCTCGCCTAGTCATTGGACAGAGACTAAGCGCAAAGTTACAAAAGTTAAGGTTTCTCCCCAAATTTATGAGTCCATTCAATTTGCATGACCATTGAAAACTCAGTGACAGCCCGCGCTGGACCCCCGGCTCAGGAATCTGACAACATCCTGTAAACAAGGGGAATACACAAATTACATGTGTATTGGGGGCCATCTTCAAAACCGATCAGCTTCCAAGCTTCCCAGCCTCCCATCACTCCTCCCCCCTTTCAGACTTACAAACATCTGGAAAGAGAAAGAAAAATTAACACATATTTTGCAGTAGAAATACAATACTGAAATGGGAGTGATTAAACAACAATAGTAATAGTCCAACAGCGAGCCGGAAATAAATAATCTTGACGAAAGATCTTGGAATCACAACTGCTGGAGAGGAAGAATAAATTGGAGGGGGATTCCTTGATCCTGACGATTGAGCTCTTTAGTGCCAAGTGCAGTAGGAAAGGCGGAAGTAACCCTTTCTGTTGTGAAGGTGAAGAGGGGAAAAAAATATTTGACGACAATTATGTCCAGCCGTTTGACGAATTGAAGAGGGGTGGAAGACACTACGTTGGAAGAATGTACCCGTCGTAATGGGTTGCATGTTGTCGAATTCTTTTAATGAAGCCGCGAGCATTGTAGAACCGTGAAACGTTTGTCCTTTCCGATCCATCGTGGTAGAGGTCGTAAATCTTGACAGCTCCAGAACCCAATGAATGTGGCTGGCCTGTCATCCTGACGCCATGGCGAAGGGGAAACATCTCATTTCCTGTGGTCCGTACTTGTGAGTTGCATCCTAGCTCGACATGAATGGGAAAAAAATACTCCCAAAAGAGATTAGAATAAATGCGGAAGTGTTCCACACACACAACACGTGAACTCATTATTTTCCTTTTCACTTTCTCTCACCCCACTAAATTCTTGACCGGCAGGGACTTTCGTTTTAATACCACACCGACCATCCCCTGCCTTCGTTTCTGCCAAACAAATGTAGTACAATAGAACGACTTATAAATAAAGAGAAAAAAATTTTTTTGTTTTCATAAAATCGAATTTTGAGATGAGATCTGGGCTACCGCATAATTTACACAAAAGAATTGCACGCACTAAAATATTGAAACAGTATAATTGTGTCCATAATACAGCAGCGATTAATGTCTAATATATATAAAACAAATGATATATATAAAAATACAAGAAACAGATACTAAAATAAATTAATTGTGACAAAGATATTGGCGCGACATGTATGCATAGTAAAATGGGAGAAAACAACATTCCTGATGTCTGGCATGAAAATTAAACAGATATATTTTATAATTATGCCAACTTCTCCTTCTCAATGATCATCGCAGAACGACATGATGAAGAAAAAATATTAGCTAATAATTGACAATATGCACAAAAGAATATCCACCATTTTAAGGAATTGGGGGGGGGGGGAATTTGCCAGTGTGAGCTTGTAACAAATTGTGTGAGAACAAGTTTAGATTTTAAAATTTTAGCTGACAAGACAAAGCAAAACAATTATTATTATTATTTATGAGTATAATGAACAAACAGAACCAACACAACATTGCATCACCTAACATCGAATTTCGACATGATAACAATATGGCATGATTACAACAAGAATTGCAACGTACAACAAAGTCAATAGCATAAAGGAATTACAAATTCACCATGAGCATTGCGTACGAATAGTATAAACTTAGGCGTGCATTTTCTTTATTACAAAACGATGAATATGCATGTGATCAGGATGCAAACCCAAGGTTAAGAAACAAAAAAAATTATTATTAAAACTAGACGAGATTATTAAAATTGTGGCTGTTAATAAAAATGGATTTTAAGTCTGTAAAAAAAGCAATAGAAGGCGGAAAACGAAACATTTTTTCCCTTTCCTTTTTCTTCATTTCCTCTCTATTCTTTCCACTCCTTCCCTTCAGTGCTATAAATGTGCACTGGAAAGAGCGATTCGCATGTCACCAACACCAGACACAAAAAAAAATTTTGTTCAAAAAAAAAACTTAATTCCCATTACTATAACTAATTCACCAAATTCGACTATCGGCAATTCGAATACTGACTCAAACAACATAGCCATTAAACCATATAACCAATTCGAACCACAAACAAATTAACTAACACTACAAACAGTTAACTATCTCTCAAAAACAGAACTAAGACAACTAGAAAATTCTCAATCAACATTACTAAATCGACAACTAAAACACTAATTCTCAATCAACATTACTAAATCGACAACTAAAACACTAATTCTCAATCAACAATTATTTCGGCAATTAAAAAAAATCTCAATCAACAATTATTGCGACCACTAAAAATTCTCAATCAACAACTATTTCGGCAATTTAAAAAAAAATCTCAATCAACACAACTAATAAATAACATACGAATATCAACCACGTCTAAAAGTTACTAAATCGAGAAGAGAGAAAAAAATTTAGCGGTAACTCGACCACATAAATAACTAGCAGACAGAATGTGAGAAAAAAAATTTTGGTACCACCACGCAACGTCAAATTTAAATTTTCAGTAACAAATATTATCAAAGCGTCTCAACACAACAATAAAGAAGTAAAGATATACAGGATACCACAAGGAGACACCCGAGTGCAGCATCTAAATGTGGGAAGGTGTGAGAGCCCCCACAAAACATATGGAATCGAGGATATTGACCGGACGTTGAATCCGACAAACATTAGAAACCAAAGAAAGACCTTTAACCCATGTTGACTATTAAAAGCAATACGACATTGCAATGCAGGACCCGACTCAACCCCTGTGGCGATGCAGATCCAAAGAAAGAGACAAGAGGTGGTGCCAGCGTGTCAAAAACAGTGTATCCAATCCCGAACTGTGCTGCATGACAGGCATAACAGACTGTATGCGTGCTGATTTAACGTTGATGAGTGAAATTTCCAACCGAACAAGACTAGAAATTCGAGACTTGACCAAGCCCTTGTTGGTATACACATATGAAAAGGAAGAGATAAGACGCCGTGGCAGTGTGTCAAAAAAAAAATTCTATATAATCTCCGAAATCTGCTGCACTGACAGAAACAACAGAAACCAAGCGCTCCGACCCCACGACGAGTACAACGTTTAAATATGAGAAGGTGTGCAACAATCGTTAACAATAACATACCACGTAACGAAATTTAAAATTATTTATGAAAAAAAAAATTTCTAAAATTAACCATTGAACACATAATGTAGACGGTAAAACAGAATTGGGCAGCCGAGACGATACAACAACCTGAGCAACCACCTTAACAAACTAAATTTTAAAAACCAAATGTAGACCGAAAAAAAAAAATTTTTAATTGTAGACATCACCTATATTTATGAAAACCTAAGCAATGACCTTTAAGAGAGAAAAAAAATTGTATGTTGAGAACCTAATATCAACCCAAAAAAAATTTTAGACATCACATATTTATAAAAACCTAAGCAATGACCTTTAAGAAAAAAAAATTGTATGCTGAGAACCTAATATCAATCCAAAAAAATATTAAAACTCGTAAACACGATTCCTTGTAGTGCTTCAACTAACCGATAAACATGGCTTCCGGAAATAATTCACATAACCCGCTAGATTCAAATACAACTATAATGACAACAATTTCCTGTACCTCTTCAACAATTCGATAAGCATAACTTCCGTAAATAATTAACATAATCCGCTAGATTCGAATACAACTATAATGACAATAAAACAAAAAAAAAACTACTTTCCTTGCAGACAAACGGGAACAATTTAAATTCACATCAGTATTCAAATATATCACGAACAATCTTAACTCAAATGTAATCAACACTCTTCACATAATGAAATTCAACTTATAAAAACAAATTCATGCTCTAACCCACTAAGTATTCAAAACAAATTCATAAGTACAGAATGAACACAAGACTTATCTACCTCAGTACTAAATGATATGACACAAAATTATTATAATGAACCAATAACACAAAATCAAAACTAACTTTACTTAATCAATCAACACTTATGCCAATTAGTACATCACGGAGAGAGGAAAAAAAATCGTTAATTGACAAAAACTGAGGGGGGGAAACGAAACTGAATACCCCATTTATGGACAATTGCAACTCAACTACTCAAAAACATTCTAAAACGAGAGTACAAAAACACAATACTAATAACTATACTTGAAACATATCATAGAAATTCCTTTAGTGTAAATAAAAATTTACTAGTGCGATGGCCAACACAAAATAAAACAAACAACCATCTCGAATAATATCAAAATTCATAAAAACACAATTGTAATTAAAATTAATAACGGCAAAATAGCTACTATTCTACATTATCATAAAGTACAATCATGGCGAAATGCAATAAAGGATAAGAAATAAAAATAATTGATAATGCATCCACAATAAATATTCAATGCAAGATAAAAGAATAACAGGTAAATTGATTATCATAACATGATATGAAACCAACGTTATGGTATAAGCAAAATCCAAACAAAAAAAAACTAATACTTTTCAGCAACAAATGATCATCATAAAGAGATAATGTGTAAAATAAACACAATAACAAAATTAGTATAATGAACATACCAAAATTGCAAACATAGAGCATGTGTGGGACTACACACATTAACTGAAGTAGTAATTCACCAACTTAATGATAGTTATACAAGAGACCTATCTCTATATTTCCTGACTTTGTTGTAAACATCTATGTAGTGTCCACAATATAGAATTGAATTAACGTGTATAAACATACGAAAGTGACACAACAAAAAAAAACATCAATGTATATAATATTGATATATATATATAAGTACCACAACATAATAAAATGCGATTAATTAATTCTCAGTGATACAAAATAAATTCTTATAATCCACCAAACAACAAAACCTTTGAAGTATTTTAACATAAGTTAAAATACTTCACCCTTCTCTAAAAAAAATCTCGACAATAATTTGAACAAAAAGTAAACATTAAAAAAAAAAAAAATTTGAAACACAGTAATTAGATTCATCTAAATATTCGAATTCCCACGATTCCTTAAATTATATCTCTGTTCCTCACCAACATTTTTTACCTCTGTATCTACTGTTATATTTTCATCCAAATTGTTCAAATGCAAATATTTAAATCTTTTTATAAAAGGAATCATTCGAGTGACATGTGTGTTAAATTTCTTCTCAGTGCTCACATGCTGAACTCTGTAATTCACTTTGGAAAACCGTTCTACAACTCTATAGGGACCTTCGAACTTGGGTCTGAGTTTTGGAGATAATTTAGATTTAAGGTTAGGTGTCCTGATAAAACATAAAGAACCAATTTGATAATCGTAATAATGCGACTTTGTATTTCTTGAGCTAAGGACGATGTGCGATGCCTCTTGATTTTTCAAATTATCTAGGACCTTCTG
>BMAO01031631.1:0-19066 GCA_019973975.1 Trichonephila clavata
TGTCTGCTCGTTATTCTCTTTCGTATGTTCTTTCTTAAAACATGCAACAAAAAAAAAAAAACAGGAAACAGAGCAGTGCCGCTTAAAATTCTTCACGGATGAAACAAATATGCATCGATGGCGTAAACTAAATCATGTAATTTTTGCTTGTCAGTGTTCAAAAGTTTATTATAATTGTTTTACATTCTCCTGTAATACATTCTTTTAAAAAAATCTTGCATAAAAAATTCATTGAATGGCACGGAAGACGACACCGTAGGGGGAAATGGTGACAGTGGTACAAACTCCGAAGTCAGCTGTGAGAATGGGAGTGATGAACCATTTTCGAAACATAAACTGACGATTAAATTAATTAAAGGTTCATGTATGTATTCGAAAGTTTTTTAATAGTTGTAAAATAAATTAGTTATTATAACTTATTTTTCAATAATTTGTTTTCAAATTTCTGAAGTATTAGATATTAATGAAGCTTTAACACACAATTTTTTTTTCTCAAACCTTGTGGAGAATTGGAGGGGGCAGTTTAGAAACGATGACAACATTTTTTCTAAAAACATTTTGAAAATTTGAGGTGAGACTCAGAATCGATGGTGACTTAGATTCGAGTAAATACGGTAGTTTACGTTTGTTTTGCAATAAGAATGACAGTCCACGTAATTTTGAATCATGTTCAAGATACGAGAACGACACCTGACCTAGCATCCTCTCTTTAAACTTTCACTCCACGCAAACTGGAGGACATTGAGTCAGCAAAAGGTTTCATCATACATCCAATCATTTTTCAGATTTTAAAATACATCAGCCCCTTTCATGGGCAGGGGAGTTGAAGTCATGATACGCTTGATACGACTCCAAGACCAAAACTACTAGGCTACTGACACTAAATCTAGGTACAGAATTAAGAATAATAGGAGAAGATAGCTTAGTAACCAATTTCTGTCTATAAAAAGTGACAGTCAAAAGAAACATATAAGGAAATGTTTACTTTTACAACATAATAAGCATTCAAACTTTCATTCCAATATGAACTTAGTGGCGTATATAACTTGATGAAGAAGTTATTGGAAGTTATATACAGGATTTTAATTGTTAAATAAATAAAATATGAATTATTTATCATTTTAAGATTTAAAAAAATGTTTGTTCTTAATTTCGGTTACGTAAAAAATTTTATAATATTTTTCATTAAAAATGTGTTAAATAATTTTACATTTACTACATTATATTAATAGCGCACAAAAAAATGCCTCTCTTTTTCGCAAATAAAAATTGAGGGAACATTAAGGTACCTGACTACCCTAAAATTGTAAATTTTGCCAAAAATTGACAAGCTTTTTATGCTTTTATTTTATAGACCATCTTATTAGCTTTATAAAAATACCAAGTTTATTAATCTTCGTTCACTAGAACAAATACTACAAGTGTTTTAGTAAAAGCAGATGCCATTACATTAAGCAAGATGTCATACTTTAAAAAGTGTTTTACTGGAAATATGTATTTTTAAAAATGCTCAAACGGGGGCAGCGATTGCTAAAAAGTTTTGAAAATAATTAATTAAACGTTTTTGAGTATGTTGTGTACTATAGTAGAAGTGTTTTATAACCAGATTTATCAATATCTGTTTTATTACAAAATTTGCTCTCTCTTACGTTAATGTAATCACTGTTTTTTAAGCAATTTCATTTAATAACTAAGATAAAGTGCTCTAGTTATGTAAAAATTAAAATATTTGTTACCCTGAAGGTCACTTCAAAAATTATTAGCACAACAACACATCAAAATTTAAAAAATTTGTATTCGTTCATAAACTTTTGGTACAGAATGGGCCGCGTTTTTGTTATTATTTGTAAATTTTATCGATCTTTTTCTGCACATTTTAGGAATAATAATTTCTTTCTATTTTCTTTAGTTTTAGCAAATTTTTCTTCAAGTATACTAAAAAAATCTAAAAAAAAAATATTAAAATTTCCATGTCTCCATTTTCTTTCTAAAAAGTTGTCGCAAGTAGTCGGATACCTTAAAAAATTGTTTTGCAGTCCCTAAAATATTTTTAATCTTTACTATTGATAGTATGAAAGTTTCGTTCTGCATATAATGTGCATTCAAAAATATATTATCAAAACAAAGTATCTAAGACTTTAGTGATTGTAAAGGTAACCGGGAGCTCTGGCCAATAATCTTATTTTTCCAGCATGATGGAAACACTATCTTATTATTGAGGGTATGAAAACTTAGCCTCTCACCAATCTGATATGCACCAGTACAGAGCCTTTCATGCGCATCGTGTTGTCTCGGGTTTCTAGGACTCGTTAAGATACTTAGAAAGGACACGTAGAATATAAGACTGTTATGTTCCCCAGAACTGGTCTATAACCAAAATGAATGCCTAAGGTAGTTTATTCAAGTTATATTTATAAAACCTGGTATAAAATTTGCAAAAGTATGTATAAAAATGATCCTGCAAATAAGTGTTTTATTTTTTGAAAAGTTAATACATTAGAATTTTTTACAACATATCTAATTTGAAAATTGAGCATGTATATCCTTTTCATATAGATGTAAGTTGAATACTGCATTATACTTACAGTTTTTTTAACTATATGTAATTATATCTATGTATAGTTAATTGCAACTTATTAAATTAAGTTTAAAATTGTAAAATGGGAAAGTTTAAAAAAGGAACTTTAAAATATGTAAAGTTTAAAAATGATCATAACTTCCTGATAATTTTGTTTAACTTATATAGGTAAAGATTTAATACAAATACTAAGATCGGCATTGTTATGAGAACTTTAATAATTTACCAAAAAAAATTATTATTAAATTCTAATTTAGGAATCTATTGCCTTTCAACTATTTAATTAATGCTAAGAAACTTTAGTAAATATTCATTTCCTATAATTCCACTAGTACTCAATTTTATGAGTATATATATATATACCATGATATTCATTCAAATACGGACTTAAGAAAGAGAATCGATTTGGAAACGTTCTTAAAATATGAAATTACTCAAATTTTATTGTGAATTCAAGTAGTTTTTTTTTATATCAAATCATTTTCCTGTTTCAACACTTACAAAAATTGGAGATGCTCAGTGATGTTTCACTTTAATATAAAATGAGTTTCTAATTTAAGCAGTGTCGTAACGTACACCCACGCAACTCCCACATCGTGCGGTGTCTAAATCTTATGTTATGTTATGGTTTTACAATCCTGTGTAAGATCCGACTTGGGGACCAAAACCTGACTTTGCATGGAAGTCCTAATCTTCTCCATTAAGCCATTGTGAAGTTATATAAAAAAATTTACTGAATTGATTTGTGGTTTGATCAATGCCACTCTTAGGACTACAAAAGTCGCAGTGATGGCCTAGTGGTCAGGGTCAAGAACTCCTGAATGGTGTTGCCTAGTCGCGAGTTTGAGTCCTGATGCCACTGATAATCCACCCTGTAGAAGGGATAATGCACGTTAAATTTCTCGAGGTTCAAAGTCTCCTCGTTCGTATGGCAGGGAAGTTATGAGAGTGAGATGCCCGCTCAGGTGTTGTCCCTTGACCACAGCTCAAAATTAAGAGACCCGTCCCTAGAGTAGCTTACCTGGTGACGTCAAAATATATTCATTTGCTTAAAACTACACAAAGGTTATTTATAGGTTGGTAACCCGTTCTAACTTCCACATCACATTAAGTGAAAACTTTGAAGCTTTGTTACAATAAACGAGAAGCACCATCTCCCCCATTTTACAAGTGGTGGTGGTACCTATGTAAGCCATTAAGAGCCTCCTGTCTGAGGAGATCATTTTGATCCTGTGGTATGTTACGTGCTTACGAATCTGAAGGTGCCGAGTTCTATCCTCCTCATACGTAAAGTATTAAACGGGTTTCACATATGATCAATACTCGAACTCTCGACTGAATTTGAATTCCGCAATCTAGACCATTCATCTGCAGCTAAATGTTAGTAGTAGGGTAAAAGTAGAAATATATTGCATAGAAGATAAAAATTTAATGATTTATCCAAAAACAAATATAATAAAATAAGCTCTTTTGAATATTTTAGTGAAACCTTTTTCAAGGGGAAAAATTATTTCAATTTAAATCCTTTAATTCCTTTCTAATAATCAACATATAAAACTGAAATGATCTAATCAATTTTAAAAAATAAATTTTTATATCCTTTAGGCAAGGTTTTCGTATAAATCTGTATATTCCGCATACTTTCAGCAACTTTCTTTCTGAAAAAAAATTAAATTTAATTTAATTAATATTTTTGTATTACAAGCAATTTTATCTGATTTTCATATTTAATGGATAAACGGTAAACATTTTGAAAAGGAAGGTGAATTACACTTTAAATTTTTTGGAGAGAAATAAAAATATAAAAATCTTGAAAACGTAGTGTGTGTGTGTGTGTGTGCGTGTGTGTGTGTGTGTGTGTGTGTGGTGTGTGTGTGTGTGGTGTGTGTGTGTGTGTGTGTGTGTGTGTGTGTGTGTGTGTGTGTGTGTGTGTGTGTGTGTGTGTGTGTGTGTGTGTGTGTGTGTGTGTGTGTGTGTGTGTGTGTGTGTGTGTGTGTGTGTGTGTGGTGTGTGTGGTGTGTGTGTGTGTGTGTGTGTGTGTCAAACAAATCATGTAGGCTTATGTCTTGCTTTGTGTGCTGCTATTTATTTTATGTTTGTTAGTGTTTTTTCTACTTAACTTCAATAAAATAAAACTTAAAAGTACCAAGCCTTATTAAACCCTTCAACGACTGGATGAATTTATCTGATTTAATTTAAAATACCTCAATTTTTAGACTAAATTATTTCATACATATATATATTTTTTTTCTTTTCTCTGCAAGTAGGATATTTAATACGACCACCGTTTCTTATATTTATTTTATTATTAATATAATATATATACACATATATATATATTCTTTTAAAGTTAATTAATTTCCTAAACTCTAGATCAATCATTATTTTTTTTTAAATTATGTAAAAATTACAATTTTCTTTCCAATTTTGCTTATTTTCCCCTGTCCTGTACTATTATATTCATTTCGATCGACGTGATACGCTTAAGAAAATCTTTAAATTCTTCCGCTTTTCTCTACGCGTTCCTCAAGAATTGTCGAGAGCGACACTCCTTCGGGACAAATTGAGAACATAGATGTAATTATAAGCTTAATTTCCTAAAACGGCTTATTCAAATTGCACCTGGTTTATCAGCTCACTTTTCTCGTTTACCCCTCTATTCGCTTACTTGTTTTATTCAATTAAATTGCAGTTGATATTCTATTCAATTTATTAAAATTATATCTAAAAAGGTATTGATCATATTCGAAGAGTGTTCTTAAATGCAAAGAATGTTTGAATTCAAATTAATGATTTAAAAATAAGTATTCAAAAGAAATTAGTTGAATAAAATATTATAATTTATCTCGTATCATTAATATTTTGGCTTCTAGTAAAAGTATTGTTGAAGTGACAAGATAAAGAAATAAAATTGTTTATAAGAAAAAATGAAGAGAAAATGGCCTATTATTAACATAAAAAAAGAGAATTCTTCTTTGATATCTCCTGTTTTTTTCACTTAAATATATAAAATTATACTTTTTAATTAAAATTGATTCTAAATACACGAAAATATGCGATATATCGCAGATAAATAATTAGTAAATTGATAAAAAATAAAAGGAAAATTAAAACTTCATATGTTCTTGATATATACAACATTTGAAGTAAATATTATGAAATTTAAAAAATAATGTATTGACCTAGAAAAACTGAATTAAACTTTTCAACACAAAATAATTAAAATTAACAAAAAACTCTCTTTAATTTATGTTTGTCAACATACAATTTATCTAAAGTTCGTCAATATATTTCATACGCTCGTATTTTAAAGGACAAAAATGTTATAATCTGTTTTGATTGCAAATGTGTTTGTCTTAAAATGGACTAGTTTTAGACAAAATTACAAGGTTATTACAAGGTTATCATGCCTTTAATTAGAGGGAAATGACTGTTATTTTTAGAAGTTGCGTAGGTGGTTTTAGGAAAACACTTGACTCCATTTAGTCTAACTATTCGTTTTCTACAAATAAGAGATTAATCAAAATATAGAGTTTAATCCTTTTAACGTGGGAAATGAAAGGAGACTGGAATTTAGAAAAGTCGTATTCGTAAATAAGATATATATTTACCATTTATATCGTGTGTGGGGGGGTGTAAATTTGGCAATATATGTTTAATGAAGAGGATTATAAACACACACACACACATATATATATATATATATATATAAACGGATGCTTGTATATGTGAAATCGCTTCACACTCCAACACCGTTCCACCGATCACTATTAAAATTTCCATGTATATGTTTTTTTGTGTGTGTGTGAAGAATGTTTTTGTGCTATCCTGTTTGTGGCAGCTCCCCACCAGGTTGCGCTACAGCAAAACAACTTCTGCACCGTTTAATCAATCTCTGTTACCAAAGTAGTCGCCTAAAATGATGCCAACTTTACTCTATCACCAACATTTCGCTGTTTCCATTGAATTGCCGATTAATGTAAGGAACGGCGTTGCTTGTGAATATGATAATTTTAACATAAAATAAATACAACAGAAAGTAATATTAACGTATTACACATCCATATATAAATCATTTACACTATTTTAAGTGTTCATTACACAAAATTCCATGTGTTACTTTTGCTGAACAGAGATTAACTTAGGAAGGTGTTTCCAAAAAGAAAGATACGGGGCGTTATAAATTTTTAAAAAATCCTTTTAATATCAGCTATTAGACCTTCAAACTTAAAATTTAACAAATATGGGTTTTTTTGTTCAGTTGAGATATGAAAAAAGCTCTTATTTTTGTTTGATTTGCAATTTACGTAAAATTAACTCATTAAAAACTTTTTTATCCTTCAATCTGTAATGTTTAATTTTTCAATTCACCCGTGCGAAGAATGAGTGTGCCAGTGTATATCTATATATTATAGAATCCTTATATATATTCAGCCTCAACTTAAAGATCAGTCGTTTCATCTTTGGTCAATAATTAAAAATTCAGCTCTAGTTCATTGCTTGATAACTTAAAAAGATCCACACATTTAATCTAAGGAAAGGAACCCTGATCAACACGAAGTTCGCTTGTAGGAGGAAAATTATATAGATGACATCCCCACGCATACATTTTAAGGATAAGGTCGAAACTTGGTGTAAATGAAGTTAAAATATCAGAGACCTCAAATAAGTCAGCACTGGATCTCCTGAGATTGTTGGTGTTTTTTTTTTCTTACCATATTAACCAATACTATAACCATTCAAGCGAGAATATTGTGCCGCGCAGGTTTTGGAGACATGTAGCAAAATCCATTCCCTATTGAAACAGCAGAGGTAAAAAAGGTAGATATATATATTTGACGCACTAACGAAGATGATTATATTTAGATTACGAACATTGTTACAGTTGTCTAAGAATATTTCATCAATAGGCCTGAAAATTCAGCATTAATTTCCCTCACAAATTGTAAGTGCAACTAGTACCAACAATATGTTTTTGTTTAAAATATTATTTTTTACTATAAATTTGTAAATAATTTAATCCATATGTTACCGGCAAAGTATGAAATCTGCATTCTATAGAATGCCTAGGCATTCTATACAATGCCTAAATCAAGCGGCAATGTATGAAATGATTCCTATTTCACACATTGCCTAGGCATTCTATAGAATGCCTAATGAGAAACCGCAAGGTATGAAATACATCTCAGATTCATATCAAATATTGTCAATTGCAAGGTATAAAACTTTTAACGCGTGTCTCAGGCTCAGAATCTGTTAGTTGTACATTGCTGTTTGTTCGTAATGTCAAAATACTCAATTTTACTTAAACTTAGTCAACAAAAAATTGGTTTTTTCCTGTGCTACCTGAAAATGGAGAAGCAAGCTATAGTGTTGGAGAATGAGACATGGTCTATAGCAGGGTCGGCAACCTATGTCACACGAGCCACATGTGCACGAGGAACAATTCTCAGTGCACTTTGCATACTCAACACATTTATAAATTTTTGAATTCTTTCAAAAATGCCCTACTGTGTGGTTCGCTGAATCATATTGGTAGATTGGTTTGACACGCAACAGCTAAAAGGTTGCCTACCCATGGTCCATAAACATGAAACAACTATTCAACGGTTAGTTGCCTAAAATTCGAGTTGATGCTCCAAAAAAAAAAAAAGGTTTTTTCTTAATTGAAATTATTTACTAGAAGTTAATAACTGATAAAAAAAAATGCAAAAATGACTACTAAGAAGAAACTCAGGGACTATTGATTGCTGAATAGCTATGATGTGATGTTTGCTGAAAATAAAAGTAAACTGTTAAAGAAAGCGTCAACACCATAAAACAGTGATCCCCAACCCTTGTGTCGTGGATCAAAGGGTATCTGGTCACTCAAGGAGCATTAAATTATTTCCATTATATTTACTGGGGTGTATTTTTCTCGTGTTTTTGCGACTTTCCATGGAAATCACTTTATATTTTATGTGAAATCATTTTATAATTATTTTTTGGTGCAACTTAATTTTACTCTGAAGGCATGTTTAAATACAATTAAATTATAAAATCAAAACAATTTAAAATATAAATAATCAACATCCCACCCTCAGCGGGCTGCCGTAAAATTATCAAACGTTGACTGGTCCAGAAGAGAAAACTGTTGTGAAGAACTGCTATACAGTATTACGTCATGGATTCTTTTTTCCCCAATGGGGCTGCAGATTCATATTTTTACCATTTTCAGACCTAGTACATTCTCCAGGGGCTGGTATCCCTTTTTAGCACGGCACCATGTAAATGATACCAATTGCCGACGGTAATTTGGGCACCCAGTTTGACGATGTGAACTTATTCTAGGAATTTAATTTGCCAAGAGCATAATTAATTTCATGATTCTGGGGATATGATAGAATTTTGAAAGAACTTTCAACCAAATGCAAAAATATTACACATTATGATATTGAACTGTACATACACCTACGTGAAATTTGCCAGAAAAAAACAGAAATTATTTTTGAAAAAAGGTATTGTGTAATACAAAACATTGATTTTTTTCCGAATTTCAATATATTGGCACTTGTAAT
This sequence comes from Trichonephila clavata, assembly GCA_019973975.1. Classification (NCBI taxonomy): domain Eukaryota; kingdom Metazoa; phylum Arthropoda; class Arachnida; order Araneae; family Nephilidae; genus Trichonephila; species Trichonephila clavata. The sequence continues at coordinate 9,136 of BMAO01031631.1, forward strand.
GAGTGAGAAACAGGACGGTTTCTATCAACTTGGAACTTCTGAAGGAATTTTAATACCAAGTATATGCGAAATCACAATTTAACAGTAATTTTTTTAATGCAGTCTCATTATTTTGTCAGAATAACATTTGTACCTTTAGGAATGTAAGTCATCGATATAATATCCTTATCATGACCTCTTTTCATACTTTGCTTAAATAGCTTTAGCATTGTATAGAATGCCTGGCATTCTATACAATGCCTAGCAAAGTATGTAATCAATCTCATATTTCATACTTTGCCTAAAAACGTCCGCATTGTATAGAATGCCGGCATTTCATACTTTGCGGTAACATATATATAAAAATGGTATCCTTTTAATTAATCCAATCTATCCGATTTCAGCAATAAGAAGGCAAAACAGAACTAACTTTTAATAGGAATAAATACCAAAGAAAATATAAGTGTAATTTTTCTCCCACACACATATTTGTTTCATTTACAAATCTTCTAAATTACTCGTGAAAGAGGATGATAAGGCAATAGTCTACAATTCTAAGAAAAAAGTACACAATTATTATATGTAAATTCTATTTCCCAAGAATTTCTCTAATGTCCTCCCTAACTGAGAAAAAAATGGACATAAAGGGTCAGAATTATGGTCATTTAAAGATTTTTTTTATCGGGGTTGTTTGGTATGAAAAATAAATTATCTGACTTTTTAATTTTCCCGTGCCACAAGATATAGAAAAAAAACTATATTATTATTATTATTATTTAAAACGAAAACCGAATTGTTGAATTTTCACAATTAATTAATACACTAACATTTATGACATTTAATTAATTATCAAAAACAATTTTTCAAATTCTATAATCTCTGGAACTGACTTTGTCAAACTCTTTTGATTTCATGATTCAAATATTTTCAATGCGATCAATTATTGTTTTGATTGAATCGAAGTTAATTAATTCCTATTCTTAAATTATATGCCTCTTATATATTAGCATTTTAAGCGTCTAATTAACACATGTAAAGGATCTCAATAAACACCTATAAAGGGCTCCAATTAATAAATATGAAAGGGACCAATTAACGCATCTGCACTTTTGAAGATAATTAGAGCATATAGTATCAGATATTATAATCTTTTGAACCAAAAACAGCTATTGACAGAAAATGAGAAGCACCTTGTCTTCTTTTCGTAAAATAAAAAATATTAATATTTAGAATTTCTTCTATTTTATGCATCGTATTCCAAGTATTTCATTCAATTAATATATTCTATTAATATTCTACAATTAGCTACCTGCTGACGAAATACAATAGAGCCTTTCTACTCTTATAATTCTTTTCACCAACATACTATAATGCTTAGAATTCTATTAGAAATCTTTTAATGAGTTCAGATTGTTGGTGAAAAGTTTTGTTTAATTTAATTTTCTAATCAACATCTGTATTTGAAAGGTAAATTGAGTCGTAGGCACTCTATTTAATTTTGAATCATAGAATATGAAGCTAGGTGTAGCTAATAATAAAAGACCCTGTATACATTTTATTCAACCTTTAATAAGGCCGATTTTTTTAGTAATGTTATATTAAAATATTTTAGGGATTAGGGTTGAATAAAAAAAAGAAATTGATTTAGCTTATGCCTAAAACTGATTTCGATCTTTAAGTCCGTTTTTTATACAGAGAAGCATGTTCCCCACCACCCACTGGGAGCTATTTAGGACAGTGCTTCTCAAGTTTTCAGTATTTGCGACCCAATATTCAATCATAATTTTCTTCGCCCCCCCCCCCGCTTCCACCCGCTAACAATTCATTGAATTCAATAATACTATATTTTGACGCAAAAGCCTCAATATGACTAACTTCTTAAGTGTCACCGTCTTGCTCACGCAAAGCGTTGATTGCCACAGACGTATATATACGTGTTTCCGAAGTACGATATTTTCTGTGCACTTCTATCCATAAAATTATTCCGAAGGCCTTGCAATGTAATAAAAGGACCTTGATAGTGTTTTCGAAGGATTTACTTACATCAGAGGATTTCCTTATTTATTCCTTTTCCCACCTCCCAAATACATCACATACACGTGCATTCGTTATAAATCGTACAAATTATCAAGTTGAGTGTTAATTTTTGAATAAAATATTATATATATGGCAAGTCCACGGAGTCACTGGGAATTAATAAACTTATTTTTATAGTATTGTTAAATTAATTAGGAAATACATTGAGCAGTACTGATACATTTATAAGTTTATAATATCAGTGTAAATGTGTATTTTATTTTTTATTATGTCCAGGATGTATTTTGTTTGTTTACTTTCTGTAAATTAATAATTTTTAATCATTTTTTGCTTACGACTTTTTAATGTGCTCGCGCTCCATCGTAAAGTTGTCACGCCGCCTAGGAAGGCGTGGCCCTAAGTTTGAGAAACGCTTATTTAGAACATCTTATGCTTTCCATTTATTTTTATATCGCATTACATTATGTTTATAAAATATTATTTACAAATACTAAAAGACTAAAAAAGGAATTATAAATTAGATGTATTTGCATTCCATTGTTTAAGACTTTATACAAATTACATCCCTTGAAATTTCAGAAAATAGGGATCAACACTTAATGGAACACTGCGAAATATACAAACGTATCTTATTCTAATGTTCTTTTGCTGAGCACAAAGGCAACATCTACATGTTTTTTGTAAAGTTGACATATGGTCACCAACTTTAGTCAATAGTAAACCATCTGGGGTAGTTTTCTTATTTCTCAAGAAACTTAAAGTCGTCCTTTGCGTTTACGATTTGAAAATTCAGAAATCAGTTGTCGTGTTATGCCAAAATTCTACCATTACAAATCATAGGTGGGAAAATGGCTTCCCGTTGATAATGGTACCATGTATCCCGTTAAGAAGACATGGTACCATTTATACAAAAATCTTAAATTTAATGATTTTTTTTTTGTCTCCTATGCATATGTATTATATAAAATAATTTTTTGTGCTCAAAATGTCCCAAAAAGCTAACAATTTAATATTTTCAGGCAAAATTTAGAAATTTATGAAGTGATTTTAAAAGATGGTATGATTTACACAATTTTTTTTAATTTAATAATTTTCGTAATTTTTTTTGGCTGTCTCCTATGTGTATGCATGATGTAAAACAGATTTCGTTCTCTCAAAGCTTCATAAAAAGCTCTCACCATTTAATTTTTTAAGGGAAAAACTTGAAACTTATTAAGTGATTTTAAAATGCTAGTTCTCCTACAAAAATTAACGTACATGCATGAAATTTGATTTACAAGTACGTCAAACTATGTATTACAAAAGTTGGTATGTGGATTTTGTGATAACATGATTGGTATTCGTACAATACTTCTTTTTATGAATGCTTATTGAAAATTCTTTAAAAAATGTGTAAATTCTAAATTCAATTATTTTTTTTTAAAATAAGTATTGCTTCGATTGAAAAATGCTTACCATCTTTTATTTCATGTACTATTCGCAACAAGTGAAAAAAAATTTCCAAGTATCAGGCACAATAGAAAAAAGCCTTAACATTTTAAATGAAGACAAACAAGTTACTCTCTTTGTCAGATAAGTAAGTTTGAAGTTTTAATTTGCCATTGGAATGTGAATAAAAACAAACATAAAAATTATCACAACTCTGCGTTTTTTAATCTTAGAGCTGTTAAAGTTTGTGAGTTTGTAGAAAAGTATATAAAAAATAATTTAGACTAAGAAAATTATACTTGATTTTTTGACTGATTTTTGTCAATTGAATCGTACTGTGTCCCCTTAAAATGCTACTCCTCTCTCAGTAATTGACGTACACGCATGACATTTGATTTACAAATACGTCAAACTATGTATAATAAAACTTGGTATGGGTTTTGTGATTACATGATTTACAGTCGTAAAATACATTTTTTTTATAAATGTTTATTGAAAATTCCTTTAAAAAGTGCATAAACTATTAATTCAATTATTTAAAAAAGTAAGCATTGCTTTTTGATTCAAAAATGCATACCAACTTTTATTGCATGTATTGATAGCAATAGTTGGAAAAATTTCCAAGCATTTGCCACAGTAGAGGAAAATCCTTAGCATTTAAAATGAGACAAACTAGTTTTTTTTTTTTTATTTCTGAGATAAATCAATTTAAAGTTTCTATTTGCCATTGGGATGTGAATAAAAACAAACATAAAGTGTATCATAACTCTGGGTTTTTTAAATTTAAAACTTTCAAAGTTTGAGAGATTATAGAAAATTATATAAAAAATAATTTAAGCTAAAAAAAATTTTAATTTAATTTTTTTGGCCATTTTTGTTAATTTGTGATTCGCCTTAAAAATTAATGAAGTTGGCAGTAAGTTTGTTTACCATGGCCTTAAAAAGGGTTGCAAAATTCCAAAAACTTTTACATGTTTTTGAGGTATATTAAATGTAAACAAATATTGACATCTCAAAACACCGGAACTGAAATAAATTATATTTTTAATATAAAATAAATTCCTTAACACGCCCACACAAGATATAAAATCAAGCGTATTCTTTTTAAAATTAAAAAGTTTAATGTGAACTAGGCATGTATAAATAAGAGATGTTTATATTTTTTTTTCTTTTGGCTTATATCTCAAAAAACGTATATAAATTATTTCACAATACACAAACCCCCTTTGTTTCGTGCTTGACAACGAGAAAATAAACTCGTATCTGTTCCCAAACGATATTTCTACTTCAAAAAATATCAGCACTAATTCAAACTACCACCTACAGACAGAGTCTCCATCTGAAAGTACCCCTTCCCCCTTTACTTTTACTCCACCCTTCTATCTTCTTTTCCTTACTATTTTTTATTACTATTTTCCTTCTCCTCTACCCCCCTTTTTTATTATTATTATTTCATTCCTTAGCTAGGATTGAAAAAGAAGAATTCGATCTGAGAGAACCTTTTGTAGCGAATGCCTGGGGCAATGCTTCGTCAGAGGCTTGTGTGAAAGCGTGGGGGGGAGGGGTTCGGAGAGGGTGGATGGAACGAAACGTACCAAAAGATGCCAGATTCGGAAAGCCTGGTAATTAACGGAGATCCATCTCTCCCGCCTGATTGGCTGGAAGGGAAGTGCTTGTCAAATATGTCGGTATGAAAGTTCGCAATGTTTGCTATAGCAAACGATATTTTTTTCCTTCCGTTCAGTGCAGTTCCTTTTAAAATGCCATCGTTCAAGCTTCGGCTTAAACAATTTTACTCGGTTTCCTTACTGTGTGCATTCAAGCTGGTAATTTTGACAAAACTCCTTTGCTTTGCTTCTCATTCATAAATAATTTATAACCTGACGTCTACTAGGTGTTGTATCTTTGAATGTATACACGGAGGCCAAGCTACTTGACTTTTTAAAAGTTGGGTAAAATAGCCCCTGGCGGTGGGCAACAGTAAACAGATCCTTTTTGTTTGGGGGTAGAAAACTTTACCAAACATAAAAATATACATCCGAGTTTGGAGAAACTTAATTTAGATAAAATGCCCCCTCCCATGGAGCGGTAAATGATTAAAAACGAATTGGCTTCAGGTGATTCAGGAGTTAGAGATTGAGGTATAAAAATTTCAGATTTTGGAATTTCTAATTTTCTGGTTAATATATCTAGAAGGTTTTCCTCTTTTCACTTTATTTACTTCTATTTTTTCTCTTGTTGATTAGTGGCACAACTTTTTAGAACTTAATGGTACAGACTTAACATTCTTTTGAGCTTTGCCTCATAAAAATTTTAAAATAGGATACCATCATGTATGTATATATAATTGTTTAACACAAATTGAATGTTCTGCTTTCCTATTTAAATATTTTATGCATGCAGCAAATAAAGGAAATACGTATATTATGGTTCCATGAAAATATAAAATTTGATTATTTATGTACTTCCAGAACTAAATATATATATATGCATTACTTTTTTGAACCTATTGAAAACGTTTTTATGTATTATGTGAGTTCTAAAACTTCAAAAGACAAACATCATATTTTACCTTCAAACCAAATTATTAGAAATTTTATATACTGTTAGTTGTATTAGTGCAATTTTAATTTCTTTTCACTTACAATGTATTTTAGTTAATTTTATATTAATATTTTGCTAATGGGTATGGTAGCATCGTATATTTGTTTATCATCTCAAATACAGAGTTGAGTTGTTTGTCAAATATTTCAATACATTAACATTGTAATTTAAACAAAATCGCTTTTTATTTTACTCGTAACTTCATTTGTTAAGTATCAAATTCAAAAGTACTTTTAATTTGAAAAAATATTTTGGAACTAATTCTATAAGAAACTAAATGTTTTAAAATGAAGATAAATAACTTTTAAGAGACTTTTTTGGATCAAAAAAGAAGAAACTTTTTTTTTTCATTAAGAATTAAAATTTTCAAACAAAATAATAATCAACTCTCAGAAATTTATTACGCTTTAATAGTTCAAAATTTGAGCAAGAAAATACTTATACAGTTTTCATATTTTTTAACTATTGCCTCATTTTTCCAAAAAAAGATTTTAAGACGAGAAAACAATGGATTACTCTCATAATCTCAATGATCCTGGAGTTGTCGTCAATTCATATCCCATATGTGCTCAATTAGAGACACATCTGGTAATCTCGCAGACAAAGGTAACATGTGAACACCCTATAGAGCACATTGCGTAACAACAGCGGTGTGAGGGTGACCGTTATTCTGTTGGAAAACTCCGACTTGAATACTGCTCATGAATGACAGTACTATAGGTTAAATTACCATATTGAGGTACAAATTCGCAGTCCGTGTGTTTAGAATAACTTCAAGAGTGCTCCCCAGACCATGATTCCAGGTATAGGTCCAGGGTGTCTAGGCCGTAGACAGTTTGGTTGAAGGCGTTCCCCTGGTTTCCTCCTGATCAACAGAAAGCCCTCACTGGCACCAACTCACAACACAATCATCACTGGCAAAACCTGCTTTCATCAGAAAACAAGACAAATCTTCCCTCTGTCCTCAACGAGCTACACCACTAGCGTCACAAACGGCATTGGCTTGGAGTCAGTAGAATACTAGTTGGAAGGCGGGTGGCTCGGAACTGTCCTTGAAGTCCAGTTTCAAACCGCTCATTGTAGTACCAACTGCAACTCGAATATCTGCCACAAACTCAGTACGATGTGCCACAGTCGTACGCCGAATACGGCGGTCTTTTCTCTTGGTAGTGCCACGTGACCTCCCGAAACCCGGTTTTCTTGACGCAGTACCATCCCTTGACCACTGCTCCCACCAATGATGCATAGTGGATATATTCCCGCCCAGTCTTTCTGCAATAACGAGAAAAAAATTCACCTTCTCGTAGCCCTATAACATGACCTCATTCAAACTCGGCGTGAGCTGTTATCGTAATAACAGCTTTTTCGTTTTCTTATAGGCTTTCTTGGCTTACAGCAACTCAATATGCCGAATTTTACAAACAAATAACGCTCACAAGATTTACATCAAGCATTTAAAGCAACCCAGATTTACAAGTTCTGACTGGTGCTACTAGTGCCACACTTAAGTGCGATATTTGAATCGATGTCATCTTTCAGATATATAAACAGGTTCACCAAATTTCGTTTATATGCCACAAATATTTCTTGGTGCTGGGATTCTTTTTTCGTTTGTGTTTTTCGCAATATATTGAAAAAATAGAACTGCATAATATATATAAATTACAGTTTTTCTATCAGAGCAATGAGAAGAGGAATAGTCGTTTAATTTGTACGATGGTGGTTGGTTCTCCCTCTCTCGTCTAGTTTCGTAAATTATAAGACTGTTTTCACATATTATCAGGGAATAAAATATTATGTCGGAATGTACTTTGTAAGAAAGTATATGCGTTCAATTATATAAATAACTCATTCTGACTCCATAAATTATAGAAACAACTTATAAGTATATTTTAAAACACTACACTCATATCTATTAGAATCAGCATTTGCGACTACAATTGCCTTGGGATCACATGACCGCCAGAAATAATAGCCACATACACACATAGTATTTTTGTCAATTCACAATCTTTTTTGTCATTAAATGCCCGATTTGTAGAAGGATTGATGAATGTTAAAACTGTCAAGGCTGAAAGTTATCACCTTGTCGTAGTATGAAAATTCGGAGAGGTGGTTTGGTCAAGATTCAAAACTACTAGTTCAGGGGCTGTGGCGTAACTGAGAATGTTAGGAACCATTTGCAAAAAGTCAAGTTTTGCCTTTAATATTTCATAAATTGGGTAAATATGCACTTGGCGTTAGTCAGGCTTTGGCACCCTAGAGTCCTGCCCCTCCCCACGAGGTAAGGATTATGGGGGTGCACGTAACATCAGTGATCGGCGACCTATAACCCTTGTTAGTTTCGGTTTAAGTATTAAAATAAAAATGTGCATATTTTTTCAATATTTATAAATTTTAAGTATGCAGCATGCTCAAAGAATATACAAATAAACCGTGTAACGAACCTCTATTTTGCGAACTTTTCCTGGAACCAAGAACATTTTACAATTTTTTCCTAAGATAACCTCCAAATAGCCAAGTGCGTTTTCTATTTAACAAACTTTATTGTTGTATGTGTTATTTGATTTTTTTTTCTTTAAAAATATTTCAAGACCTTTTACAGATTATTCTCTCTTTTAGCTTATTTTAGGGTGATAAATGACCTTGAACTGGTATTACCAGGTACCTAACTTAACTAAAGCAATAAAATTGCAGTAATTTTTCAAACAAAAATCTCAAGTAAAAAATCAACAGATTTTTACAAACAATTAAATTTAAGGATGCATGTGGTAGTATTTAAAATTGCAGGTTATAAAATAATGTATAATTAAAATTACTTGTCGGCTTAAAAATAGAAAATGTCGTTCAAAAATTCGTCAATTTTGAATATAAAATTTTAATATACAGTTGAAAATACTGTGTATTTCTGGACAATTTTTGCCCTTGTTTTCCAAGCCGATTTCTTTTTGGTGAGTGAATTGTGATACTAAATTTCAAAAAGAACTGTAGAGAGAGAGAGAAAAAATTCTTTTTTAAGTAATATATAGTGGTAATGAATTTTTATGGTCTCTAAAGTATATCAAAAGATGAATTTCTATTTAACGAATTTTACAAATAACGAACTTTTTTCGGGATTTAGTGATTTCGTCATATAGAGCTCCGACTGTATTTGTTAATTCGTACGAAGTTAGATAAATATCTATATTTTTCTGCCTCAAAATCTCTCTGAGTTCTACTCCTTAACGTTACATGATATAAGCACAATTGGATTCAGCATTGCTTCTTAATAAAAAATCTGTGCAAATTATAACTATTTGTTAAAGGATTTTTTTCCAGACGGGATGTCGACTTGTTGTCTCTCAGTCAATAAATAAGCATTTCTCCCGGCTGACAGTTCTCCTCACTGACTATCGACTTCTGAGTGTGTTTCCAAGTTTTCTCTCATTCATTATAACTCCTGTCTCTTTCTATTGCGTCACGAATTGATAGGTGGGAAAAGCGCTGTTTGTTATAATGGAATTCCTTTTTTTGGTCCTCACGCAACGGAAATGTTTTTTACCAACAATGGAAGAACTATTGTAAAACAATTGTTAGAATTTTCGAGCTCAAGGTTAAAAATGAGTTCAAAGAAATATATATATATTTCACATTCTTTATGATTATATGTATGTTAAACATTACTGGGTGCTAATTTTCCCCAGATTTAATTATCCATATAATGTAAAGGTTTTCAAACTGTGTTTCACGGAAACCTAGAGCTCCATAAGGCACACCCAGAGGGCTCCGTGAGTCGCAATAAAGAGTCGGAAAAAAAATTATAAATGGGTTCACGTGTTTTACCATAAGTATTTAAAGCTCATCCATAAATAAAAAACTGAATTGTGCTTTTTATAATAAGTTT